>APFE030191544.1:4093-55017 GCA_000404065.3 Pinus taeda
AGGTCCAACATCAATGGGATACTCCCTCTTTTGGATGGGGTAGCTCCACCCTTGATGGGATAAGTTCCTCTATCATAGGGATGCATGAACCATCTGGAGGCGCTCAATACACGTCAAACACTCTTGTAGAAAGCTCTAGAAGTGACCGCAAGTAACTTTTTTAAGATGAAACTCGCGCCTTTTGACCTTTACAGGAGTACGCACCCATCCCTTGACTTACAGAGTGTACAAGTACACAGGTACAATGAGCTTGGGATGCGTACACGCAAGCAAGGTAGAGAGAACCTTCGTACCCAGAGATAAACATGATTTTTAATGACTTTCTCTCTTTCTTGAAGTTTGATATGGAGAGCAGAGGTACCAGGCTTGACAAGGAGGATAATATGACTATTGATGGAGCCATATTAACTGCAGATAGTCATGGTGACAAATTTTAGTGTAACAACTGGGACTTACACTTCTTAATATAACAAGAGCCAGTGTGTTTCATGCATATGTTGTATTGCATTCTATGTTATCTAGTTTACTCTAAATGATATATGTATCTTCTTACTTACGCATGCATGTATAGCTTGTTTCTGGGAAAATTAGTGTCTTGTCGAATGATTAACCCTGTAGGTTTGGTAGCTAACCTAGAAACAATAGTTAAAGCAATTCAATATCTTTCCTATGAATGGCAGATAAGAAATAGATTATGAAAGACCATCTTGTAACTTTCGCTTAAACCCTCGCTTGATCTTCCTCTCCTTTGGTCGATCCTGTAACTCCTCCCCATACTTAACACACTTGGAGATCACCTGCACAACTACAAAAACAAAGCCCCATCAAAGCATAGTGAGACATCACAACATAAACGTCATAGAATCAAAAATATGATAAACAAATGAATGCATTTACAGTTAACACAATCAATTGGGAAACATCTTGAAGAAATTTATTGATATCAAGGAGAATTACATCCCACAAGAAGTCTGATCCAGTGCCATCCTCCCAGCTTCAAGCCTTCTTCACCTCATGAATCAGCAAGAATACACCAACAATGACAATGCTTTCACCTCAATACTAAAACTGGTAGCACTTTCTTACAACTTAGAATAATTCAGCCCCTTGATCTCTTGGATGGAAGATCCTTTTATAGATGATTGCAAGAGGGTGAGTCATCAATGGGAATGATGAATGCCATTCCATTTGTTGAAATTAGTTTCACTAGAGAGGGGAATTGGAAATGGATTCCTAGTTCATTTGGTCATCCTTGGGCGAGTTCAGAGAGGCAAGTGGCACAGGAGAAGTTTCTAGAAGATTCCATGAGCAACCATCTAACAAACTGTCTCAAAAATTTTTCCAACCTCACCCATCGCACTTACTAAAGGGAAAAACTGTGATGCATCTCACTTAGACAATGTAGCAGTTGAGAGGCATCTCACCCTAACACAGGGCTTCCAAATAAGGTTCAATTTAGGCACTCTTTGGATGATTTTTTAGCTTGAATGTTTGGGGAATAAGGAATTTAGATGACTTAGTTCTTTTAGGGTATAAAACAAATATTTTAGGGGTTGATGAACCCTAATAAATTGACATGTAGGTTTGGGGTTGATGTGACCAAATAAGTCTATAATAGTTGCCCCATAAAGGATGAGGTCGTAAATGTTCATGTCGGGTGAAATGCTTTATCATGAGGATCAGAAGTTTCGAACTAGAAGGTGACCTGCATAAATTACAATACAATACATCATGATAATATGATTTTTCATGAACTAGTTGAGGGAGGCATTCCCATGCTCAGTTTTATAAATTTTCATTTCATGTACATAGACCAGATAGTTGTATGTAGATACAGAGTTGTGATTTTAGAGATATAGAGTTATAATCCATGATTGGATGACCATCTGTGTAAATCCTTTGTACATTTGATGTTTTTGTATCCTTAAATATATCGCAGCCAGGATGGATGAAAACCAGATCCGGGGTGTTCAAACTCATTCATTCTTTGCTCGATGTACAAGTCAAACCACGTGAAGAGATGTTCTGAGGTCAAACATGGAAAGATATCACTTGATTACCAGCGAGTGATGTGAGTTGTTAATAGATGTGAGAGGGATCACTGATAATGATAATGATCATCAAGGTACTACAGTACATTTCACATGGTGTGAATACATGATCCAATGTCAAACACCACACAAAATATTTCAGTTGAAGGCCATTGATGTCAACCTATCGCCAGAAGACAGAAACTTGCCATTGATGTAAATAAGCTTCAAAGCACTGGAAGATTGTTTCTAAGTCAACTTCTTGGATAATGAGATAATTTCGACAGGAAGCAACTCATCATAGGAGGGCCTTGATGTATCCCACATCTATAACACAAAATTAAGCAAATAATTTCTTGATCTAAAAATGAACTGACGACACAAGGTCCAGGAATGGTATCATGAAAAATGAAGGTTGGAGGTATTGCAGTGTATGAGACATTAACTGGATAACTTCTCTTGAACATATCGATGATAGTGAGATGAATTGGTAGCATTAACGCCAAAATATGGATGGTATGAAAGAACAATGGCATGATGACTGGTGAATGGAATAACCCAACCCGACTCAATCACAAAGACGAAGTGAAAGTGTCATGTTCAAGAGCGACTTGCTACCATAAATTCTTCAAGATTTTTCCCTTTCTTGCCTAGTCATTGCTAACCAGTACCTCTTTATTTTTGTCAAGCTTGAGGAGGATAACATATGCTTGTTCTATAATTTTCCCTTCAGGCAAACCCATCGCTATTTGATGTTTTAACAAGTCTAGCGACAATGAAACTCAGTCTTACCTAGATGGACAAGTTTGTCACTATTATTTTAATGAGTTTAATGACAAGGATAACTCGGTCCTTTTCATGTCTGGAGAGTTTTAAAAGGGACCTAAAGAAGAATCCATGAGTTATTTTTCATAAAGTAATCCCTTAGGTTGGAAAAAGGATAAAAGAATACAAAAGTGATGTCACTTCCAATACTTTAATGAGCTGGAAAAAGACAAGCACTCGACTATATTTTCTTATTTAGAGAGTCTGAAAAGAGTTTAAAGACGACTCCATTTTGAGGAATGAGTGGTGTATAGGGTAGAAACTGGTTCGGTGATGTTGGAACTTCTCAAAACATGTTAATTTATGAGAAGAGGTTGGCTAATAATACCACTCATTGCAACTGTTCCTCAAAAAAAGGATAAAACAACCAAGTGAAAGCGTATGATCAGCCAAAGAGATGGTGGTGATGGAATGAAACAATCAAGGCTTATCTGATAAAAGAGGCTGATAAAATGGAACTCACGAGGGTTACAAATGGAAATGGGTTCATTTTTACACAAGCTTGAACCATAGGGAACTATGCTTGGATTCAGTTTCATGTTTACACAAGCTTGAAACAAAAAACTATGCTTGGATTTAGTTTCATTTTTTACACAAGCTTAATACGAAAAAACTATGCTTGATATTGGTTTGCATGTCCCTAGCATGATGAAAGGGAGAGTCTTCTATAACTAGATGGAAGTCGTTATGGTGAAGCAGGATGGTTATCAAACACCTTTTGGCTTTGTCCAGATAGGGAAAAAGGTGAGTGGGGTGATTCCCTTCACATAACCTACAGGGAAACTTAACTTTACCACTAGGTGCATGCCCCCCAAGCTTCATTTCATTCACCTAAGTAAACTACTTGTGGCTATTAAGAGGATGGAATGAAGGTTCTTTTACGAGATCAAGTGAAAGACTTGACTGAGATTTTATAAGATCTAATCAAAGACTTGACTTGGAACTTGTTTCATTTTTCAATGAGCTTGACACAAGACAAGGAACTTTGCTCAGATTCCTTTTTTCATTTTTTTTTAAAATGAGCTTGACACAAGACAAGGAACTATGCTCATATTCCTTGGTTTCATTTTTTAACAAGGTTGACACAAGACCAGGAACTCTCCTCGAAGGTTCTATTTCCTTTTCTAACGAGGTTGACACAGTAAAAGAACTATCCTCGAATTCCTTGGTTTCATTTTTAAACAAGGTTGACACAAGACAACGAACCATCCTCAGACTCTTGTTTCATTTTTAAACAAGGTTGACACAAGACAATGAACTACCCTCAAATTCCTTGTATCACAACTCATAGGTGGTCATGAAGGAGTGATCCGGTTCTAATGCCCCTAGTACATGATGTACAAAATCACGGAATTGATTGTCAGTCGATGTAGGTATGGAACAGGTTGCCACATAATTAACCCATGGTGGGGATGATACCATTGGTATAAATGGACCATTTAGGGACAATGGTTGACTAGGAGCTATATTTGGACCAGGAAATGAAATCTAGTCAACGGTGACAATTTTGCCTTCATGCAGGAAACAAATCAATCGAAAGAGTGTTGAAACAATAGCTCCCATGTCATAAACATAGTCGTTCCCAAGAAGTAAATTGTAATCTAATGGGCCTGGGACTACCATCACGTTCAGATAAATGGTTTCCCCCCAAAGTATAGGTAACTGAGGAAGGATCCCTAACGATGAACTGGTTCCTCTGTTAAAGCCCAACAAATTCTGTGTAACCGGCACAAGCAGTGGTGAACCAAGCGCTTGCCAAGCAGTTGAGGAAAGGATACTCATTGATGCACCTTCATCTATAATAGTTCCAGATACAATCATTTTACAAACTTGTACTATGATCTGGAAAGGCACATAAGAAGGAAGGCATAATCCTGCCAGTCAATTCCAATCAAAGGAAGTGACTAGACTACTTGGAATGGGTACCATAGAAATGGGAGAATTAACCCCTTAAGTTACAAGAACTGGAGGATTTTCCTCCTATGTTGATGGAACAGGTGGATTGGCCCCAAGCTCATTTGAATCTGAAGAAACAAAAAGAACTTGAATGGTATCATGTTTACTCTCTTCAGAAAAGGTACAATTTACTCAAGGTGAAATCGGGTCAATTAGTACCTCGACCTATTGATTTGGGTCAGGTATAGACTCATAAGATTCACTTTCATAGAGAGTTGGATTGACAGATGGTTGATTTTGGTCAGTCAATTTATCAACTAGCAAAAGATTTAGGGAGAGTTTCCTATAACCAGATGGAAGTCGCTGCGGTGAAGCAGGACGGTTATCCAACACTTTCTTGGCTTCATCTAGATAGGGACAAAGGTGAATGGGGTGATTCCCTTCACATAACTTACATGGAAACTTGAATTTTCCCTCCTTTCCATGAACTTTACTATAACAAGTTGATGGTGTGTAACCAACATGACCTCTAGAGGTTGATGACTTGGGATGATGTGAACGGGAAGACCATTCTTCTAAGATCCAAGGAATATCAGGAAAACTTCGAAGAAGATGGTCTCCCACACAAATTTTGCATGGATATGAAACTTTGTGTTGTTTAATGGATGGTTTCTCATCAGCAGTTGCATTCAGAGAAATGGTTGGTTGGTTGCCCCTGGTTGGTTGGTTGCCCCTCTGTTGAATTTTCTTCTTCTTCTTCTTCCCTTTCTTCTTCTTCTTAGCCACATGGTTACTAGTACCAACACTTTCACCAGGCGAAGAGGAAGAAGGCGAGGAAGAAACAAATGAGGAACATGGCAAAGGGTCAACTTTAGGATTAACTAGAGGTTGATTTTGTGAAGTTCGAGGTGTGCTCAATTGCGGAGAAATCACGACATTTTGAACCAAGGAGGTTGAAAAAAACCATACTGGAAAGCCAATGGTAAATCCTGAAAGGGAAAATGTAGCCATATATGGAGCACCAATATTTCCAAAAGAAGGAAAAGGACTAGGATTTCCATCAAAATGGATTCCTTGATCAGTGGACTCTGGATTTGTTGCCATATGTTTGAACCTAAGATCAACTAGGGAATAGGGATGTTATTCGTGGTCAATTAATTTTAATAACACTTGGACACAACTTTGCTTTTTCAATTTTAAAGAGTTGAGAAAAATCTAAATATGACTCTAGTCGCCTTCGATTTTTAATGAGCCTGAAAGGACAAGTGCTCAGATGGACCCTTTCTTTTAAAGAGTCGAAAAGGAACGAAAGTGACTACTCTGGAGAATCTAGACAAAAAGGTTTACCAGACCAATTGCAAAACTGCAATATACACCATGGTGATAAATTAAAGAGAAATCACCAAGGACTTTACGTATGACAGTCAATCTTCCTGAATGTTGTGTTCAGTGCCCTGCGATCGATAAGGTGGCAGACTCGGTTTCCTATGGATAAAGGATTAAAGGATTTAAGCCTATTGTGGTCTCCCAATATATATGCGATAGTATGGGGAGCACAAGTCTGTGCTAGCACTTGTCGTATCAAAGAGGAAGAACCAACCAACCTTAAATGAAAACATTAGCCACTAGGTTTAACAACGCTGGAACATGTCTCTAGCCTAGACCTCTAAATGTGTTGCATTAGATTCCAATGCATTATTAGATTAATTTAGGTTCATTTTAAGTTGATCTTTCTTAAAGCTTTGCCTTTGAGGGTTCACCACATGATGTATGTTTGCGATTCCTAAAATGCAACTATCATGATAAACAAACTTTTGATTTAGTTTGAACGATGAAAACCTTAGCTAGTAAAGGATAGAGCAATCAGAGCTTTTGACAAACAGAAAAGAGCACATCTAATGTAATTTCCCTAGCTATTCCTGTCAAGCATTCACAAACATTAATATGCACAATGCAAAATTCATGTATTTTTTTTTAGCTCTCCTTAATGTGAATGATTCAAGAAGGAAAACTAAATGCAACAATGATTCAAAATGTTTCACACAAAATGGCAATTTTCGACAATTTTTCTTCGAAGAGAGAAAGGAAGACTCAAACAACACTTTCAAGTTTGAAGAAATAAAACTTTTCAACACTTTTAGTGAAACAAAATAGTTTAATCAATTTGCTATGAAGAAGGATTTTAACAACACTTCACTTTTTCGACAAAAATTGAAGACTTTACGACACTTTTTCTATTGAAGTGACAATCGATTAACACTACTTTTTGACAATGGATTGTAAATGAAAAACAAATACACAAAACATTTTCTAATCCTATTCTAGATAGAGGCTGATTTGAGTTATGCAAGCTGGCTTCAGTGATGAGACATTGTTCATATTCAACAAGCAACCAAACAAGAATGAAAACTAGTCGAAAACCTCAACTACTAGATGGAAAAATTGAGTTTCAGTCATGCATCACACATTCTAGAGGGCCAAAATATGATGCATAGCACTTTTCCCATTCTGGAACTGAGATGCATCTCACTTTACAGTTCAAGACAGTGCGATGGTCCAAGGAGCGATTTCTGAAAGTGTCTTTGGCTCAAATTTGATGCAGTTTTCAATGGATTAAGCTTGATTTTGATGAACAATGATAAGCAAAGTATGATGGAATGTCATATGAGGTTACTAAACTACCAACAAGGGAATTTTGAATCTTTTGCAAATCAAATGCTCAAGATATAAACTAAACCAAAGATTGACTGAAGTAGCATTTATCTACTACACAATTGTATAACAAAAGTGATTGAAAAGCTTCCTGGCTAGCTTCAGACTTTGTCTATAGTTTATATAATTCAACATAGAGCAAGAAATAGCAAAAAAAAATCATCGTTCACAAGTGGAGTCGCCAATTTGTTTATGGGAAAATTAGTTTCTTGTTGAATGACTAACCCTCTAGGTTTGGTAGCTAGCCTAGAAACAACAGTTAAAGCAATTCAATATCTTTCCTATGAATGACAGATAAGAAAGAGATTATGAAAGACCAACCTATAACATTCGCTTTAATCCTCGCTTGATCTCCCTCTCCTTTGGCCAATCCCATAACTCCTCCCCATACTTAACACGCTTGGAGAGTACCTGCACAACTACAGAAACAAAGACCTATCAAAGCATAATGATCCATCACAACATAAACATCATAGAATCAGAAATATGATAAACAAATGAATGAATTTACAGTTAACACAATCAATTGGGAAAAATCTTCAAGAAATTTAGTGATATCAAGGAGAATTAAAACCCATAAGAAGTTTGATCTAGTGCCATCCTCCTAGCTTCAAGCCTTCTTCACCTCATGAATCAGTAATAACACACCAACAATGACAATGCTCTCACCTCAATACTAACACTAGCAACACTTTCTTACAAATCAAAATAATTCAGCCCCCTCATCTCTTGGATGGGAGATCCTTTTATAGATGATTGCAAGAGGGTAAGTCATCAATGGGGATGATGAATGCCATTCAATTTGTTGAAATTAGTTCCACAAGATAGGGGAATTGGAGATGGTTTCCTAGTTCATTTGGTCATCCTTGGGTGAGTTTAGAGAGACAAGTGGCACAGGATAAGTTTCTAGAAGATTCCATGAGCAACCATCTAACAAACTGTCTCAGAATTTTGTCCAACCTTTCCCATCGCACTTACTAAAGGGTAAAACTACAATTCATCTCTCTTAGACAGTAGTAGGTGGGATGCATCTCACCCTAACACAAGGATTTTAGATATGGTTTAGTTTAGGCACTTTCTGGATGATTTTTTAAATGGAACTTTTGGGGAATAAGGCATTCAGATGAATTAGTTCTTTTAGGGTATAAAACAACTATTTTAAGGGTTGACGAACCCTAATACATTGATATGTAGGTTTAGGGTTGATGTGCCCAAAAATGTCTATAACATAGCTATTTGTGTATGTATGTATGAATCTTTCTGAAATGTGTAGTTGGTTTAACCATCACTTTGGATTGCTAGCTAACTTTCCTTCCATGTTGTTGTAGGTTTTAACCATGTACAGAAATTACCTGCATACGAATTCTAAAACAAAGAAAATAAACAATGCGAGAGCATAACACATAAAACACATATACACAGAGATTTCCCACTGGATCCCAAAAACCATGACTACCAGCTTGATTTTTCATTATGTTCCTTTCGATGTTACAATACATATTTATACATGCTAAAGCATCGAATACCATGGACCGAAACCCATCGCATCCAAAACCATGGACCGAAAACCATAGGTAGGTTCGCCCAACCTAATATAGGGTCCAAAATATAAAAAAACCCAACAATCTCCCACTTGTTGTTTTCTTTCCACAGGGGACCATAGGAGAGCTTAGTCATTTTTCGTGGAAAGAATGTAACACAACTCGATAATCTCCCACTTGTTGTTTTCTTTCCATAGGGGGCCATAGGAGAGATTAGTCATTTTTCCAGCCCTAAAATGCCCATTGTTTATCTACACCAAGAGAACTTCTCAGAGCTCACAGATTTTATCAATGCATCTGTAGTATTCTTCAAAGTGTCCACCTTTACCAGCAACACCTTTTTGTCTTCTATCATATCCCTCACAAAGTGATATTGAACATCAATGTGCTTTGTCTTTGAATGATAAGCAGGGTTCTTTGCCAAGACAATTGCACTTTGGTTGTCACAGTATATCCTTATAGCTCCTTATACTAACCACATACTTGAACACAATATCTGCAACCAAACCGCTTCCTTGCTTGCATGAGTGGCTTCCATGTATTCTACCTCTGTAGTTGATAGTGCCACTACAGATTCTATCTTACTCATCCAACTGACTGCACCTCCAAATAGGTTAAACACATACCCACTTGTAGATCTTCTCTGACCCAGATCTCCAGACCAGTCTGCATCAACAAAGCCACGAATATCCAACACTCTATCCAATCCTGGTCTTCTTTGGTAGCACAAACCATAATCACTAGTGCCATGCAAATACCTGAAAACTCACTTCACTGTTGTCCAGTGCTCCTTCCTTGGTTTTGACATAAACCTGCTCAATACTCCCACTGCATGTGCAATGTCTGGTCTAGTACAGACCACTGCATACATCAAGCTACCGACTGCACTTGCATATGGAACATGGGACATGTCCTCTTCCTCTTCTTGTGTCTTGGGACACTGTTCAACAGATAACCTCACACCTACAGGAATAGGAACCTTCACCGGTTTACTATCCTGCATATTAAAGCTCTGCAATATTGTCTCAACATACTTCCTTTGGTTTAACCAGAGCTTCCTCTTTGCATGATCTCTTTTAATTTCCATGCCCAAAATATAGTTTGCAGCACTGAGATATTTCATGTCGAATTTGGAGGACAATTGGGTCTTCAAATCCTGGATAATTTCTTTGTCATTTCCAACCAGCAACATATCATCCACATACAAGACCAGATAAATAACACGGTCACCAATTAATTTTAAATACACACAGTGATCTGCTTTGCTTCTGGTGAAGCCAAGTCCTCGTTAAATGTATCAAATTTCTAATACCACATCCTTGGTGACTGTTTTAACCCATACAGAGACTTCTTTAACTTGCATACCAGTCCTTTCTTACCCTTCACCGCAAAGCCTTCAGGTTGCTTCATGTAGATTTCCTCTTCCAAATCCCCGTGAAGAAATGTTGTCTTCACATCCATCTGTTCTACCTCAAAATCAAAAGCAGCAACAACAGATAAAAGTAATCTAATAGAAGTTACCTTGGAACAGGAGAAAAAATATCACCAAAATCAATTCCCGGCACCTGGGAATAACCTTTTGCTACCAACCGAGCTTTGTATTTCTCCACCTTCCCTTCTGCATTTGTCTTCTTCTTGAACACCCATTGCTGCCAATGGGTTTCCTTCCAGCCGGCAACTCCACCAGACAAGCCTCATTTTTGTGCAAAGATGCCATTTCATCAACCATGGCCTCTTTCCAGAGTTTTCCATCCTCTGAATCCACTACTTCCTTCACAATTCTGGGATCATCATCAGTAACAGACAAAGCAAAATTTGAACAGAAAGCAGATGGACTATACCTTTATGGCTGCCTTCTTTCTCGAACTGATCTTCTCATAGCCGGAGTTTGTGGCTCTTCATCTTCTGATTCCTCCTCTACTACAGAGTATGATCCTTCCTCCTTTAGTTCAAACTCTATCTTCACAGGTTCCTTTGGTTGGACTTCATGTTTAATAACATCTTTCACCTCTCTGAACACCACATCACGACTGTACACAGCCTTCCTTGTTACTGGGTTCCAAAGCTTATAACCCTTTAAACCATCCTTATACCCAATAAAGATGCACTTTTCAGATTTACTATCCAACTTGGTTCATTTCTCCTTTGAAACATGTACATATGCATCACATCCAAATACCCTCAGATGTGAAAGAGAGGGTTTCTTACCAGTCCATACTTCTTGTGGAGTCTTATCCTCCAACGCTGAAGAAGGTGACCTGTTGACCAGGTAACATGCAGTATCCACCGCCTCTGCCCAGAATTCCTGTCCTAACCCGACCCGGCACCACTGAGCATGCTTCTTGCCCTTTCCATCAACGTCTTGTTCATTCCTTTTGCGACTCCATTTTGCTGAGGTGTATATGGAGTAGTCTTCTGCCATGCTATACCACACTTCTTACAAAATTCTTCAAATTCCTTGCTGCAGAATTCTCCACCATTATCTGTCCTCAGCACCTTTATCTTCTTCTCTGTCTGATTTTTCACCAGAGCCTTAAATTCTTTAAACCTGTCAAAGAATTTAGATTTCTTCTTAAGGAAATATATCCATGTATTACTTGAGAAGTCATCTATAAATGATACATAGTACATAGACTTACCTAGTGATGGAACTTTCACAAGTCCAAACACATCACTGTGCAGAAGCTCTAATATTTGTTTTGTCCTCTTACCACCAGAGGGGAAACTCACCCGATTCTGCTTCCCATATACACAATTTTCACAGAAATCAAAATCCAGAGAGCTATAACTCATACCTTCTACCATACTTTTACCATGAAGTATTTGAAGGCCCTTCTCTCCAATATGTCCAATCCTTTGATGCCATAGCATGGTCTTCTCTCCAGAGACCACTAGATTTTCCACTCCATTTTCAGGAACCATAGAACTATTGCACCCTTCAACAACAGTGCTACCTTGCAGCTTGTACAGAGTTCCAATCCGAACTCCCCGCATCAATACCAGTGCTCCTCGAACCATCTTGCAGGTATACTTCTCGAACACTTTCTTTACACCTACATCATCCAACTTGCTTACAGAAATCAGATTTCTGGCCAATGCAGGAATATGCAGAACACCCGGAAGGGTTCTAACCCTTCCACCTTGCAACTTCAACTTTACTTTTCCACGACCAATTATTCTAGCCTTCATATAATCTCCTAAGAAGACATCACCACCATCGTATTTCTCATACTCGCAGAACCGCTCTCTATGGGGAGTGAAGTGAAAGGATGCACCTGAGTCAATTAACCATGCCTCATGATCTACATGTGTACTTGAAGAAGCCAAGTACACATCCCCACCTTCATCTAAGGTGGTTTTCGCCTCTGCTGAAGGAGCATCATCAGATCCCTTTCCTTTATCAGTTGCTTTAGATTTACACTCCCTTCTGAAGTGCCCTTCCTTTCTGCATTTCCAGCACACCACCTTTGTAGGTTTTCCTGGAGATTTAGATCTCCCTCTAGATTTATATATCCCACTCGATGACTTATTCTTGTTTCTATTCTGGGACCATCCTCATACAGATAAGGCATCACCATTCTGGTTGTCCATATTTTTCCATCTCATCTCCTCCATCAGCAAGGCTGAGACTATTTCATCAAACTACAAAGAAGTTGCATTGCTACCTATTGCAATAACCAGACTATCCCACAAATCTGGTAGAGAACACAACAAACTGATGTACTTATCTTCATCTGAAATTTTAATATCAACAGATGATAATTGACTTACCACAGTTTTAAACGCATTTAGATGCTCTATCACCGAGTCTCCATCTTTCATCCTTAGGTTATATAGCTTTTTCCGCAGGAATAGTTTATTCACCAGAGACTTAGATTGGTACAAAGTCCCTAACTTGTCCCACAGAGCCTTTGCCGTAGCTTCCCCTGATACATTCAGCAATATCGAATCTGAGACACATAATCGTCTTGTGCTCTTTGCCTTTCGATCCAACTTCTTCCATTCTTCATCGGTCACTCCCGTTTGTTTAGTACCCGGATCTACCGCGATTCACTGATCTTTATCCACCAAGAGATCCTCCATCTTGAGTTACCACAACTCAAAACTCTGACCATTGAACTTCTCAATCTCTATCTTTCTGCTGCTCGCCATCTTCTTTCACCACCAGAATCGATCTCGTAGATCTCCCACTGAACAGGGTCTACCATAGGCCCGAGCGAAACCCCTCAGCAACAAATGCGTCCCCTTGAAGCCAAAACAACTCTGATACCAAATGTAGGTTTTAACCCCATACAGAAATTACCTGCATACGAATTCTAAATCACATGAGAAATAAAAATGCGAGAGCATAACACATAAAACACATATACACAGAGATTTCCCACTGGATCCCAAAACTGGGACTACCAGCTTGATTTTTCATTATGTTCCTTTCAATGTTACAATACATATTTATACATGCCAAAGCATCCAATACCATGGACCGAAAAACTATCCCATCCAAAACCATGGACCGAAAACCATCGCGTCCAAAAAACATGTGCAAAAATCGTGCACAAAACCATAAGTGGGTCCGCTCAACCTAACATAGGGTCCAAAACCAAAATTTTCCGGGGCGATGCCCCGGACCCCATAAAGTGGGGTTACGGGTACCCCTCAAACCCCCTGTTAACTATGTGGAAAGAATATAACACAACCCAGCAAAAAATACGTTTCTATCACAGTAATAAAACATGGTTGTGAATCATCCACCAGCTCAGCAAGGTGGAGATGGGGAAACCATTCTAATGCCTCACCTTCAACTTAGAATATATTTATGGTTAATTCAGGAATCAATTTACAAACTGGAGCTCATAATTATGGGAATCCTAGGAGTGGAGGCTTTTATCTCGAAGTGTGTGAACCAACCACCATAGGGTGGTCAACTTTATTTCGATAAAAAATCATTGAACATCATGTCACACCCACCTAATGGTGCCCTTCCAAAGACTACACAAAATCCTAATGCAAAGGCCACTCATAGTTATAGTATTGTGGAGGATAAGGCTAAAGATCCAACTGTAATGTCTACATTAGAAGTGTTGAAAAGTTTCCAAGTGCAATGCAAGGAACTATTTTTAGCTACTCGTGGGGTGGATTGCTCAGACTAAAACGTTATTACCTTTGATCCATCATTATGGAAACCCTATCTTCGACATCATCTTGCCTTCTAGATAATGGTCCAAATTTTTGAAAAACACATACATAGGAAAATCTTAGATGAGAGGGAATCAACTTGTATAATGTCATCAGAGCTTTTGAAATCTCTCGGTTCTCCCACTTTTTCCATACCTAGATCAACATTGAAGGCCTTTAATAGTAAAACCTTGCAGCGTCAATGGGTGTTTTAATATTTTCCTATTGAATTAGGAGGTAAGAAAATATTTGTTGAGGCCAAGGTCATTTATGCACCATTATATTATAACCTCCTTTGTGGGTGAAGTTGGTTCTACATAATGAATGTTCCCATGTCATCATTTTTCCTTGTCACGATGTTTCCCCATAAGGGAAAAATAGTCACTATTGACTAGCTAGACTTTTGCATGCCTGTAGGTGGTTCTTTACTTCTTCTTGATGGGAACATTTCCCCTTGCTCCATTATACCCATGTTCATCTGCTTCCATGATAAACATGATATCTTTTTTCACATCTGAGTCCCTTGGACACCTTCCTCCTTAGGAAGTTCCTATGGGTGATGAATCCCATGGTGTCACAATGTCACCTATTGTGGACATACTCACTACTTTAGCGGTAACCCCACCACCTTATGACACTATTCAGAAACTCCATTATAATTTGGAATATGATCAGGATCCTCTGCTCATGTGATCCATCAATCCATCACTTTCACATGACTCCCTTGATATTGAGCTACCTTCTGATAACATCATCTTGAAGGTAATGGATTCACAAGATATGCTAAGGGTGATTAGGCCTCATCATACCTCTACTCTCCCACATATGAAAATGATGGACATTAGCACTCAAAATATTGAATCTATCTAGGGGTGATTTCTTGATTCATCTAATGAAGCACCACCCTTGGGCCACATCAAGTCAAGGATTTCTATCATTGATCTGTCCACTATATTATCCCATCTCAGTTCCATGTCAACTAGTGTCTCATACCATATTCATTCTTTATCATCACTATCAAGGAGTTGTCTTAGCTTGTGAGAGCATTCACCCTTTATGTCCTTGGTTCATTCCTGAAAATGCTATGGTTCTAGTCCCTCCTTCAAATCATGAACCTTTAGGAACTTGATAGTTTAACAGGATGTGATATGGCCCCATGATGGTGTGAAATTTGTTGCAAAAAACTATACATGAGTTCATAGATTGAAATCCTTAGCCTATGTTGAAATGTTGACACTACATTGAATAAACTATAAACCCATGTCATTCTTTGCATATATGTATATATTTCTTGAAAGAAAACATTACATCTTTTTTGTCCCTAACACGAACTAAAACTACCATATAGGACTAGGCTTCATTAATGATATCATTGCATTATTGGAATTTTCTATATTTGTTTAAGCTTTCCTTAGGGCCCACCCCATAAGGTTATGACATAACATGTGTAAAAAAGCATACACTCCATGGGAACCCTAGAGTAGCACCCAATTATCACCTTGGTGTCCATGTTACAGTTATCATATGTTGGTGTTATCGGGAAAACTAGTGTCCATTCAGAGCTACTAGTCCCACTAAGACGGGTAGCTATCTAAGAAACAAACAAAATAAAGTTATTTGCATTTTCCTTTATGAGAAGTAGATGAGCGAGAAGCAAAGAGTACCAACCTCAGTATTCCCCTTGGCTCCTTGCTTATTTCCTCTCCCCTTTGACAGATCTTTGCTGCTCCTTCCTCACTTGTCCCACTTCAAAGAACCCCTGTAGAGTCGAAGCAACATAATACCATCAAAGCATAGAGATATACAATCATAAACAATATAGGATCAGATATATGTTGACCATACAAATGCATATATCAATTCAAGATTCAAAGACATACAAGAATATGGAGGAAAACTCAAATAGCTTTATTGATAGAAGTATTAGAAGAGAGCATTACAACCCATTTATCTGACCCAACACCATCCTCCCAGCATGAAAGCACTTCTTCACCTCATGAAAAGATAGATCACCCAACACTATGATGTTCCACAAAGAAACCAACAACACTTCCTTACAAGATGCAAAATTCCAGCCTCTGGATCTCTAGGATGAGGGATCCCATATATAGATGTTTGCAAGTGGGTAAGTCAGCTTCTGGGTTTTTGATTAGTGTCATTTCTCTAAGTTCTCAAATCCCTGGATATTTCTGTCTCTACTCATCCCTGGGCGAATTCAGAGAGGCAAGTGTCACAGGAGAAGTTTCTGGAAGATTCCATGATCATCCAC
Organism: Pinus taeda; assembly: GCA_000404065.3. Lineage (NCBI taxonomy): Eukaryota > Viridiplantae > Streptophyta > Pinopsida > Pinales > Pinaceae > Pinus > Pinus taeda. The sequence goes on from APFE030191544.1 coordinate 20,542, forward strand.
CTTGTAAACTGTCTCTACCATTTGTCTACTCTCACCCATAGCACCCCATAGAAGGGATTTTCAGTATGCATTTCACCCCTCATGTGCATTAGGTGGGATGCATCGCACTTTGACCATGGAGCAGGTCAGATGGTCTAGTTTTGACCAATTCTGAGCAGTTTTTCATGGAGAACTTCTGGGAGATGATGTAATCAGTTGACCTTGTTCCTTTAGGGTATGAAACAACACTTTTAGGGATTGGTTTATGGACATATAAGATTGGGGTTGCAGTTCCCAAATATGTCTATAACAGTTTCCCCCTAAAGCATGAGGTCGTAAATCTTTTAATGTCGGGTGAAATGCTTTATCATGAGGACTCAAAGTTTTCCGCACTGGAAGGTGACCTGTAAGAAGATACAATACATTACATTATCTTCATAACATTTTCATGATCTAGCTGAGGTGGGCATTCCCATCCTCAGCTTCATAAATTCATTTTCATGTACATTGGATAGACAACCGTCTGTGTGGCAGACTGATGATTCTAGTAGAGCCATCATCCTTTGGCTTGGATGATTATCTGTACAGCTATGATGTACATTTGATGTCTTTATTTTCCTGAATATATTGCAGCCCGGATGAATGAAACTAGATCCGGTGTCTTCAAACTCGTTCAATCTTCGCCTGAAGTACAAGTCGATCCATGTGAAAGGATGTTCTGAAGTCGAACATGGAAAGACATTGCCTGATTACCAGCCAATGATGTAAGTTGTTAACAGGCGCAAGAGGAATCACCAATAATGATAGTGACCCTCAAGGTACTGTAGTACAATTCACGTGGTGTGAAAATGGGACTTGACGTCGAACACCATGCAAAATATTTCGGTCGAAGGCCATTGATGTAAACCTGTCGTTGGAAGTGAGAAACTTGCCATTGAGGCATGCAAGCTTCAAAGCACTGAAAGGGTTGTTCCTAAGTCAACTTCTTGGATAATGAGCTGATGTCGACAAGAAGTGACCCGTCATAGGAGGGCCTTAATGAATCCCACATCTATGACATGGAACAGATCAAATGATTTTGTGGAGGTGAAAACGATCTGATGATACAAGGTTCAGGGTGGCGGTCATGAAAGAATGAAGGGTGAAGGTATTGCAGCAGATGAGACGCAAGCTGGGTTGGTGAATTCTCTGAGTGACTTCTCTTGAACATATCAGCGACACTGAAATGGATTGGTAGCGTTAACCCCAAAAATGGATGGTACGGTGGACCAATGGTGATATGACTGTGAACATAACAACCCAACCCGACTCAATCATGGTGATGGAGTGAAAGTGTCATGTTCAACAGCGACTTGCTACCAATAAAGTTTCTTCAAGTTTTCATCCCAATTTTTCCCCAGTCATATCTGACCAGTACCTCTTTATTTTTGTCAAGCTTGAGGAGGATAACATATGCTTGTTCTATAATTTTCCCTTCGGGCAAACCCGTCGCTGTGTTTTAACGAGCCTAACGATAGTGAAACTCGTTCTTGTCTGTATGGACAAGTTTTTCGCTATTGATTTAATGAGTTTAACGACAAGGATAACTTGGTCCTTTTCAATTTTAGAAATTCTGAAAAGAGATGGAAAGGAAACTCTAGTAATCCTTTTTCATAATATAATCCCTTAATTCCAAAAAAAGTATAAAATAATATGAAAGGGATGAATTTTAGATAGTTTTAACGAGCTGAACAAGACAAGCGCTCAATCTTTTTGTGCAATGATCCCTCAGGTCCAAAAAGATTAAAAACTAGAGGAGGGATGACACTTCCAATCACTTTAATGAGTTGGAGAGGCCAATTGCTCGGCAATCTTTTCATATTTTACAAGTCAGATGAAAAGAGCTTAAAGAAGACTCGTTTTTTGAGAAACGAGTGATGATTTTGGATAGCAGCTGGTTCCAGGTAAGGTTTGGAACTTTTCAATCACAGCAGTGTAAAGAAGGTGGCTAATAGGATCACTCGTTGCAGTTGTTCCTCAAAAGGGGTAAACAATCAAATGGAGGCGTATGATCAACTAAAAAAGAGTGGAGGTGATGGTGAGAACATGACCGAGGCTCAAAAGCTAATAATAATGTGATCGAAATGGTTATTTACCGAAGGTGGGTTCATTTTTTAATGAGCTTAAACTCTGGTGGAACATATGCTCATTGCTAGGTTTATTTTTTAACGAGCTTGAACTTCACATAAAACTGCTCGTGCCAGTCGTATAATAAGGATGTCTCATCAGTATGTTCATTTTTTAGGGAGCCTGCCCCATTCACAACTTCCCTCCGAAGCCTTTCATTATGCAAGCTAGGAACAACCAATGGTATGAGTTTAAAGGGTTAAGAACCTACAAATTAAGAAAATAAATGGTCGCTTTTCACTTGCATGCAAAAAGGTTTGCATGCCCCCAGGTATAGTGAAGTAGAGTTTCCAAGTTACCATACAGAAGTTCTTGCATCCACAAGATGGTTCCACCTGCGTAGCAGATAGAAAAACTTCCTCGACGATGTCCATTGAAATGGAAAAAGGTGACTGTTGTCAGTTCCAATCACATAACCATTGATGAGGGAATCTTATTCCAGTCTAATCCCATTTTCCTAAACAGATGAGTGTGCCAGACTAGTCATATATCCTCCATGGAAACCTACCCTATACCTAAAGTTTTCCTGCCAAAGCAGACCAGGGTGCATGCCCCCTGGGTTTCAGTCACAATCACTTAATCACTCGCACTCATCAGGTGGATGGACTGGAGATTGATGAGACATTCCTTGCGCAAAAAGACTAGTTAGGGATGGCACTTGACTATTAGCTATGTGAACCAGGGAATGAAAGTTGGTTTGCAAGCTGGATCACTCTACCTTCATGCGAAAAACACATCACTCAAAAGAGCGAGGAAACAATAGCTCCAATGCTATAAATGTAGTCATGTCCAAGGACTAGATTATAATCTAAAGGTCCTTGGACTACCATTGCATTCAGATAAATGGTTTTCCTTCTCAAAGTTATAGGCAAATTTGGAAGGATCCCCTAACGGTCGATTGGTTCCTTTGTCGAAGCCTGTTAGATTTCGCATCTCAGACAGAAGGGATGGTGAACCAAGTGCTTTCCAAGCAGTTGAGGAAATGATACTCACAGAAGCCCCTTCATCTATGATAGTACCGACCATGACTAATCTATAAGCTTGTACTATGATTTAGAATGGTACATTAGATGGTAGACAAGGTCTGCTTAGTAGATTCCAATCGAAGGAAACAACTAGGTTGCTTGGAGGTGGGACCGATTAAATGGTTGGGTAAACCTCTGATGAACTTCCTTCCTACGGTAAAGGAATGGGTAGATTGCCCCCATGTTCATCGGAGTCTATGTTTACAAAAAGAATTTGAACAGTGCCATTCTCATTCTCTTTGGTGACAGTATCATCCGAAGGTAGACCTTATGAAGACAAGACTGGGTCGATTGTCGGCTCGACCTATTGACTTTGGGCCAGTGTGGACTTAGAGGGTTTATCTTCAATGGTAGATGCTTCGACTGACCACAAAGGTGTGTCGGTAATATTTTCAACTAGTGATGGACTCGGCAAGAGTTTCTTGTATCCAAGAGGAAGCCATAGTGATGAAGCAGGATGGTTATCCAAGACTCTTTTAGCTTCGTCTAGGAAGGGACAACGATGGTTGGCATGATCGCCTTCACACAGTCTACAAGGAATTTTAGATCTTCCTTTCTGTCCAGTGACTTCATTTTCACTAGTTTACGGTGTACTTTCAACATGATCGTCAGAGGTTGAGGACTTTGGATTGCGCACATGGGAAGACTAGTCCCTTAGGATCCATGGGATGCAAGGATAATCTCGATGATAGTGGTCTCCTTTGCAAATGACACATGGAGATTTAGGTTTGGATGGTGCAGTGTGCAGATTTTCACTAGAGGATGCTTGGTTGCCCCCTTTTGCCATTGGCTTCTTCTTCTTCTTCTCCTTCCCTTTCTTCTTCTTCTCATTTACTTGGTTTTTAGCTTCACCAAGTGAAGAGGAAGAAGGAGAGGGAGAAACAAACGAAGTAGAAGATTGGGGGGTAACTCTAGTATCATTCTGTCATTGATTTGAATTCTCAAGAATCACAGTGCTTTGAATGACAGAGGTCGAGAAGAGCCATACTGACAGGCCAATTGTCAGTCTTGGAAGGGACAATGTGGCCATATGAGGTACACCAACATCTCCCCAAGAGGAGAAAGGATTAGGATTTCCCCCAAGGGGAAATCCTTGGTTAGTGGACTCCATTTTCTCAACCTAAGATCAACGAGGGAACAATGAAATTATTTTGATTAAAATAAATTTTATGACGCTTTGACACAACTTGCTTTTTCAATTTTTAAGAGTCGAGAAAAAGCTAAATATGACTCTAGTCACCTTCGATTTTTAATGAGCCTGAAGTGACAAGTGCTCAGATGGACATTTTCTTTTAAGGAGTCTGAAAAGGAACGAAAGTAACTACTCTAGAAATCTAAACAGAGGGATTAGCAAACCAATCGCAAAACTGCAGAATAATTTTTATAGTAGGGCAGTCAATCTTCCTAAATGCTGTGTTCAGTGCATTGTGATCGATAGGGCGGCAAACACAGCTTCCTAAGGATAAAGGATGTAGCCTATTGTTGTCTCCAAATATATACTCGATGGTACGTGGGAGCACAAGTCTGTACTAGCACTTTTCGTCTCAAAGAGGAGGAATCACCCAACCTACGATGAAAGCGATAGTTACCAAGCTTTACGACGCTAGAATACATCTCTAGCCTAGACTTATAAATGTTGTGCGTTAGGTTCCAAAGCACTTTTATGTTCATTGAAATTTATTTTATAGTTGATCTTTCTTAAGAAGTTTTCCTTTAATGTTCATCGCGTGATGTAGATATAAAACTCATAAATATGTAATCTAAGATGATAAACATTTGTTTACTCTTCTTTTTGCAATGAAAATCCTAGCTACTTAGGAAAGAGAAGCGAAATTCTTTCAACAAAGAGTAGAGAGCACGCACTAAGATGCAATGTCCTAAATCAATCTCCACAAGCAGTCTAAATGCAAATGCACATGCATGTATTTGTTTTCTTCTTTCTTAATGTGTGAATGACAAAAAGAATGCTAAGAACAAATCTGAATTATCTTTTCTTTCAAAGCGATAGTACTAACAATTTTCTTTTCAAAAGACGAAAGGAAGACAAGGAAAACACTTTGCAATTTTGAATTGAAAACTACTTTCGACACTTGAAATACTATTAATTCAAATCAAATACAAGAGTAACAGTGTAATTGACTATAAAAAACAGGAGGATTCTTTTCTTTGACTGAAAATGACACTTGCGACACTTTCAAATCAAAAGACGACAATTCGATTAAGCTATTGTTTGTAAAAGAGAACTATAACTAGCGAAAAATACATAAAAACATTCATAATTCTTTGTACAATGGAGACTGAATAATGCAAAGGAAGGGAGTTTCAGCAGTGGTCTACTGATCACAGACAACAAAACTTCTGAATAAAGTTGAAGAGAATGAAGAAAAACCAAAATCTGGAGGTAGAAACAATATTATCTGATCATCGCACCTGTAACACAAGGAAACAGGGATGCATCTCACCTACAGCATATGGGAGGTGCGATGCATCCAAACTATCAAAAGGAGACAGTGTAATGGTCCAGGAACGAGACTTTAGCTTCGTTTTTGGTCATAGTTTGTAGCTTAGTTCAGGGATTTAGGCTGAGCTAATGATAGTTAGTAAATACAAGACATAGGGGCTGATCTAATGAGGTTACTTGAGCCACCACCAAGGCACTTAGGATGCTTGCAAGTCATATGTTTAATTCAAAAACTAACCTGGAGATTGACTGAAGCAATGTTTATCTACTTTGCAGTTGCATAGAAAAAGCAGTTCGAAGGCTAGCTGGCTTAACTTCAGGCTCCATCTGTAGCTTATAAAGTAAACAAACTAGAAACAAGCAAACAAGCTATTTCCTCCCCAGTGGAGTCGCCATTTTGTTATCGGGAAAACTAGTGTCCATTCAAAGCTGCTAGTCCCACTAAGATAGGTAGCTATCTTAGAAACAAACAAACTAAAGTTATTTGCATTTTCCTTTATGAGAATTAGATGAGAGAGAAGCAGAGAGTACTAACCTCAGTATTCCACTTGGCTCCTTGCTTGTTTCCTCTCCCCTTTGACAGATCTTTGCTTCTCCTTCCTCACTTGTCCCACTTCAAAGAACACCTGTAGAGTCAAAGCAGCATAATACCATCAAAGCATAGAGATCTACAATCATAAACAATATAGGATCAGATAAATATTGACCATACAAATGCATATATCAATTCAAGATTCAAAGACATACAAGAATATGGAGGAAAAATCAAATAGCTTTATTGATAGAAGTAGTAGAAGAGAGGATTACAACCCATTGATTTGACCTAGCGCCATCCTCCTAGCATGAAATCCCTTCTTCACCTCATGAAAAGTTAGATCACCCAACACTATGATGTTTCACAAAGAAACCAATAGCACTTCCTTACAAGATGCAAAATTCTAGCCTCTGGACCTCTAGGATGAGGGATCCATATAGAGATGTTTGTAGGTGGGTGAGTCAGCTTCTAGGTTTTTTATTAGTGTCATTTATCTGATAGTTCTCAATTCCACTTGGAGATTTCATGATCTCTTACTCATCCCTGGACGAATTCAGAGAGGCAAGTGTCACAAGAGAAGTTTCTGAAAGATTCCATGATCATCCACCTTGCAAATTGTCTCTGCCATTTGTCTACTCTTTCCCATCACACGCCATAGAAGGGATTTTCAGTATGCATCGCACCCCCCGTGTGCATTAGGTGGGATGCATCACACTTTGACCATGGAGCAAGTGAGATGGTCCAGTTTTGACCTGTTCTTAGCAGGTTTTCATGGAGAACTTCTGAGAGATGATGTAATCAGCTGACCTTTTTCCTTTAGGGTACGAAAGAACACTTTTAGGGACTTAGAAGCCCTTGGTTTATGGACATATAAGATTGGGGTTGCATTTCCCAAATATGTCTATAACAATCCTCCTTAGAACCATCCATGCCACGAAATTGCAGCTTCATGCTTCTCTTTGTCTATCATTTTTTCCCATCACCCTATAGGGGGTCCCCACATGTTTTAACATATTCCTTTATGATCGCATATGCTCATGGTCCTCAATGTGTTGCTAAATGTTTTCAAATTGATGCTTTCCTTCCTATCAGTTAGTTGTTTTGTAGCTATGCTTGACCTCTTACCTTTACATTATCCTTACTTCCATCTCACAACCTTCCATCACCTTTTCGAGAACCTATTGTGACCATTGGATTTCCCTTACCTGATATTTTTTCGTTGCCTTCTATTTTTCTTTGGTTGGTTTGTCATTACCCCTTGGAAAAAATGCATACTATTATACCACTCATCTCTCTAGAATGGGCTTCCTTTTGACATTATTTTCATGCTCGTTAAATATATACGAGAATGTTGATTCTATTTTCGTCTTCTTTTCATGACTCAATAAACTCATGAAAATCCCAGGCTTATTTTTCTACCATGTTTTCATGCTCGTAAAATCTATATGAAAACACTGAGTTTTTTTTCCATCTTTTCTTGTTCATTAGTTAAAATGAAATTCGGCAAGTGATCTCTTGTCTATTCTCAGGATCATTAATCCTAGATAAAGTCATGAGTGTACTTTTATCACTTTTCAACCTCCATATAAAATTCACAAAAAGGAACCTATTGAACTTACTTATCTTCTCTTTCATTCTCATTAAACTATGAAGGGGATACCATATACAAAATTGGGGGGTGGGGGTGGTGGGGGCGGGGTGGAGGGGAAATATTTTTCCTATCATGTTTATCATGGAACTTGTTTGATTCAAACTCACAATTGGTATTTCACCTAACTTTTGGACCACACATTTAGCGAGTGTTGAGTATCTTTATTTCATGAGTCAATATCTGACCTGATTGGTTACTCTTCCAATACATGGGCTTTGATAATGCCTCCTTTGTCACCATTGCATATATAGGTATTCTTCATTTTATGATTCTAAGTTCAATTTTGTTTCATGTCATTATATGTGCAAAGGAAGTCTCATTTAGCAGTTGGCCATCTTCATGTCTCACTATAACTTTTCTGTCATCCATCCCTATGTCAGTTATACATCACTTATCCACTTCCTATTATGATATACTTTATTATGGTTTCTATTTCATGTCAATTATGGGAGATAGATTAAGGTATTCCTCCAGTGGATCTCTTCCCGTTGACTTCAACACATTTTCAAAGATGTAGATCTAGAAACAATATAGTACCTTAGAACTTGTAGTCATGAGTGGTAGGTTTCATCATGGTTTGCATTGGGTTTTCATATTTGGCCTACATCAACTAATTTTATGGAGTGCTTAACTTTAGCTCATTCATTCACACTCTACGGATTATGCTAGGTATGCTGGGAACCATTTTTATTATCGGTGGTCTCCCTCAAAACTGTTAATAGGATACATGAATGTCGAGTAATTAGACAATGTCCATGCATGCTTGACATCATCTCATTCATTTACATGTAGTCGATTCATACCATTGGGGTGTGTCTCGAAGAACTGGGGCCATTGAGACCACTGATCATTGCCTCCTCCAAGCTATGATTGGAGAATCTATTATGTACTTTGACGGCCACAATAGAGGCACTTACATTCATTTCTAGACCTACTGATAGCTACTACGCCACCGATCTACAATGTATCATGACTAGTCCTTTATGAAATCAATCTAGAGTATGTTGTGTCAACATCTATGCTCTATTATATTAGTAACGAGTATGGATATGCTTACCTCAGGGATGTACTTATTTATGTATCTGACTACACTTTTGAGGCTCCTCAAGTCTCTTGCTCATGGTCACTTCCTACCTATCTCTCACTTGGTACTTCTTATAATGTATTTTAGCCATCATATTCCCTTGTGATGCAATAAATTAAAGGTTATTTGTTATAGATCAAAATGCCTTCCCAAAGGGCTAGGAAGAAAGTTGCATCGTTTTCCAAGTCAAAGGATAAATTTTTGATTGGTGAAGCATCAAATTACATATTTTTTTAGGGAACAACATTCCTTAGTTATAGGAATCGAATAAAAAAGCCTATCAATATTCCACCATAGTGTTTTGGACAAAACTAGAAGGGTACCGATTCCATCTATACACTAGAGCTCCGAAATAGTGCAGTATTTCAACTGGATTTGGTCCAAGTTCACAACTTGGATTAAAATAATCATGGTTTATTAAAATAATGATTCATGTGGTATATCCTAACTATCTCCTTGATAAGGTAAAGAAAGTTTTATGTGAAATGAAGGCCAATCATGATGAAAATCTCTATAAATGGATCTCTTCACTAGTTAAAGGATTAGAGAATGAGACTATGCCATAATGATAGTGAATTCCTTAAGTGATAAACTGACAGGAAGGTGATATGAGCAAGGACCAAAGAAGTCTTAGTTATGTATTGTTGATCAGTGGTTGTGATTGATGTCAACCCAAGTAGCACAAGGTGCTACCCCGATCATGCATGGGAATTTTGACTTTACAACTTACTCTATTCTGAGTCAAGGGTATTCTAGGTGGATTCTACTCGTCGAGATGTTTTTGTTGATATATGGCATGCCATGTAATTCTTCACGATTTCAAATATATTTAGGTTTGAAGTTAGTAACCCCAGTTAGTGGGCTAAAATCTTATGGGGTTGTGGCATGGAACTCATAATTGGTTGTGGTCATTGAATAGTCAATAATTAATAATGCTTTTCTTTCTCCTAAAATCCCTCCAATGTTCACTTGTTGAGGTCCCTATCAAGTCAAGAGATTCACATAAATAGTGACCCTCATATCCTCCTCTAGTAGGGATTTTGTGGCTTCAAACAGGTCATCATGGAATTCTCGTTGTAACGTTCTTTTATGCAAAGATTAAAAATCTGAAATTAAAACCCATTTGAACCGAGATCTTGATGAATCTCGTGATCAAATTTCATATCTTGCTTCACTATATTTTCAGAGATATGGTTTGAGGACGTTATGGTTTTTGCAGGCTCCCAACTTTCTCTATGAGCATTGGATTTAATTTTCGTAAATATTGAAAGAAATATGAAGGATTATAGTTTATTGGATATCATTTTCATGGCCATGGTCACATAACTAACACATGGAACTTTGTACAAGTTCACTCTACTGAACCAGTCTACATTCTAGTCATTGTGGGAGATTGAGAATAACTCCTTAAAGAAGCCAATCTTGATCTGCCCCATGGGGTTAGTAATAGGACTCATAAGGCTATCACAAGATAAACTTGCAGACCCTAGATATCCGAAATTACATAGATACAACAGATTCAATATCGAGCTCTTAGAAGGAAAGAAAAAGCATGCATTCAAGGATCACTACATTAAGGACCACAAATCAACAGTGAAAGGTAAGTCTCCTACAACAAGGTGTGTATTATTAGTGTTTACATTTGAATTTTGAGTATCATATCTGACATATGTTTTTGTAGGACAACATAAGTATATACAGGGTCTTGGTTATATCTCTATGTCTCTATATGTCACAGTTAGTTTTTTGGATGCCCTATTCTTGGTACTACACATTTGATGCTACACCAAATCTGTTAAATCTATATGATGTTGTAAGTTCATGTTACTTGTCTTGTCATATTTGATAGAATGGTATCCATTTTTGTACTTAGAACTTGGTCCATCACAAGTCTAGGGTCTGTCATCATTTTTTATTGTATATATCTTTAGGTAAGTTTTGGATATAGTCTTGCGTAGAGTCCATGGCTATATCAAGAGTGGGAGTCTTTGTCTACTATTGCAAGAAGTCAACAGAAAAAAGTGACAAGCACACTTCAAGTATGCATTGTAATTTTAATTTGTATTTATTCATTATTATGCACTTACGTGTGTTGCAGGTCATAGAGTGATTGGTTATTTGGTTAAGTAAACAGAAATCATTATACATCTTATTGTATCGTGGATTTTTGTCCCTAGTTTGGGAATCCACAAACTTGTCTTATTTTCGTCATTATAGGGTGGCAGGGAGGTGCTAAGCAGGTGTATGAAGTCTCCTACAAGTTGGGACCTATAAACACTTTTGGGTGGTAGGGTGGTGCTACGGCAAGTTGTGGCTCGCTAGGGTGTTGCGACATCCATTTAGTTGATTACTAAATAAACCAAGGTGTTGGGGCATCCTTCTAGTGGGAGTTGGATAAGAATTATTTTCTATAATTCTAGGAAGTTGTTGCTTTGAATTCAGTTGGGGCTACAGATTAAAGAATTTATTAGAAAAGTGTTCGATGGTTTTTGACCCGGAGGAGGTTTTCCATGTAAAATTCTTGTGCCTAGTGTGTTATTTTATTTACTGTTATTACTGCATAAACATTAATAATAATTTAATATTAAATAATTCTCTGTATAGATTTAACAGTGCTAATTGCTAAGGAATATTGATTCACCCCCCTCTCAGTATTTCCAACAATTGGTTTCAAATCTTGGTTCCTTCAGTAGAAGTCTAACAACTGGAAGGAGATCATGGAGTATACTAAGAATATAGTTCATGTGCTCAATGGAAATAACTATGCACTTTGGAGTGGAAGAATGCAAGTTCATTTGTTGGCATAAGGATAAGAAGTATGGGAAATCATTGACAAAGGCTTCACAACGACCTAGGATGAACAATGTAAGAAAAATATGATATATGATGCAAAGAATAAAGATCTTATTATTAGTGGGCTTATTGAATCTGTTTATATTAAGGTATTGAGTTGTAGAACTACTAATGAGGTATGGGGCAAGCTTGAAAATATATATGCAGGTGACTCAAAGGTGAAAGAAGAAAAGATTCAAATTTTCAATGAAATATTTGAGAAACTCAAAATGAAGGAAGAGGAAGTTATTGTTGCATACATTCAACGTCTTGATGAAACAAAAAAATACATTGGAAGGTTTGGGAGAACCTATTGAAACGAAAATTGTTGTCCGAAAGATCCTCAAAACCTTGCCAGCAAGATTTAACCCTAAGGTATTTGTCTTTTAAGATAGATCAAATCTGACCAATCTCATCATAGCTGAATTTCATGGAATTATTACGACATATTAGATGAGAATTGAAGAAGAGGATGGCACATCTCACTTAGAAACAACATTTTCTGCATCCAAGAAGACTAGTAAGGATAAGCAAACTCCGAAAGTAAAAACTTGCAATTGTAAGGATGAGGAAAAGGAAGAACATGAAGAAGAATTCTGCGATAAAGAATTTTCCTACTTCATGTGGAAAATTAGAATAGGTACAGGAAATTCAAAGGTAAACTTCCATTAATATGTTTTGATTTTGGTGAGATTAGGCATTTTTCAACCAAATGTCCTCACAAAAATGAGCTTGTTATAAAAGGTACGAAAAGTCCTAAGAAGTTCAACAAGCAAGGAAAGAATTAATGGTTTCAGAAAAGTTTCTTCTCCAAAGAAGATAGTTCCTCATCTGAAGAAGATAGTGATAATCAAGAACAATTCAATGGAAGAGTATTATTTATGGCCAAGCACAATAAATGAGAGGCACCTGACAAAGAAGTAGACAAAGAATAAGAAATGACTAAAGTCAAATTTCAAAATGAAGTAATCAAGGTTATCAAAGAGCTCAAAGTTGAAAATAAGCATGTTAAAACTCTTGAAGATGAATTGAAGACAGAAAGGGAACAGGTCCTCAATCCTAAAATCAGTGTTGAAGAATAAAAATCAATTGAAGAATCACTTAGGAAAGAAGTACAAGAAGAAAACAAGGAGAGAGAAGCATTGGAGGTTGAAATATTTTCTCTATGAAAAGAAGTAAAAAATGGAAAAACTTTTCAAAACTACATGAACAATTCAAAGACTTTGGATGAACTCATCAGTAACCAACAATCATACAATGAAAAGACTGGTCTTGGTTACAAATAAAAATTCAAAAAGAATTTGAGTCCTTCTATGAAAATTAAAGAAGATGGATATGAAAAATCTACCAAGCAGATAGATCTCTCAGCTAAATCAAGATATCAAGACTCACAAGAAGAACCTTGGAATACAATGCCATGAATAATATTTACTTGTAGGTACCAACCTATCCGTTATGGTCATTATTATTCATGTGGAAGGTTTGGACATAGAGCTGCAGAATGTTGCATGTATGTTTGGAATGAATATAATTTCAGGAGATCCTTCAGAAATGGATATTCTATAACTCAACATAATAACAACAAATTTGATAATTTGAGAGATGATGTCAAATATTACAAATGTAACAATTTTGGACATATGTCTAGGGATTGTGAAGTACCTAACAATTACAACTATTATCAGCAAAACCCTAGAAGAAAATTTTACGAGATTGAAACCAAATAGAATATTCTATGACTAACATCGAATGTTACAAATGTCATAAATATGGACACATAGCTCGTAACTGCAGGTACAAGAAAGAATCAACCATGAATGAAAATCTTGACGATGAGAATAAGAAGGTTTGGAAAGGAAAAAATGTACAAGATGAGCAAGAATAGTAAGAAGGCAATAAGGTCCCAACAGTTATTCTTTCACGGTTCATAAGAGATCGTCAGGAATCAGAAACTACTTAGGTTAATTACTTGAGTCAAGGCAGTCCATTAAATGACACACTATTCTGAGCAATTCGGCTTATCGACTCCTAGAAATTTGAAGATGAGGAGTCTATGCAATAGTATATGACACAAGTATATGATTGACAGATATGTAGTTTGAACAAGATGGTAGTTTCATTACATGTTTGGGGGGAGAAGAATAGTTGAAGTATCATAGATTCAAGAAAGGAAGTGTTGAAAAGCAATCTCTATGTGAAAGTGGATCAAGACAATCTAACGATTATCGAGATATCTCAGCAGGATAAAGGAATATTCATATATCAAATCAAGTACATCAAGGAAATTCTCAAGAAATTCAAGATGGAAGATTGCAAGACTATTCCAAGCAGGCAGTTGGACAAGTAGCACGATTCCAAGCAGCACCAAGAGAATCTCATATCATTGCGGTCAAAACAATTCTTCGATATCTTAAGGGCACATCGGAATATGGTCTTTGGTATCCCAAAGGAAATGATTTGGTAATCCAAGCTTATACTGATGTAGATTGAACAGGAAGTGTTGATGGTCATAAGAGTACCAGTGGAGCAGCATTCTACGTAGGTGGTTTCCTTGTCTCATTGTTAATTAAAAAGAATTCTTCAATCTTGTTATCCACAACATAAGCATAATATATCAAGGTAGCATCTTGTTGTAAAAAGTTATTTGGATGAAGAAAAAATTGCAAGATATTCAAGTCAAGTTTGATGAGCCTATTCCCATATTTTGTGATAACACTAGTGCCATCAGTATCTTCAAGAATCCTACGATGAATTCCAAAAATAAGCACATTCCAATTAAATATAATTTCGTTAGAGAGCAGGTCGCCGAAAAGAATATAAAGCTTGAATATGTTGGCACAAAGGAAAAAATTGCTAACATATTCGCCAAACCATTACCTCGTGAAGAATTTGAGTATCTTCGCCAAAATCTTGGGATTCTCCAAAGTTTTCATTAGACTCTTTCTCTTATCTACTTGAGTAGAAAGGGGGAGTGGAGGTGTGTACAAGTCTGCAGTATGGGTGTTTGTCAGGGGGAGTTACCCTTTGCCATTGATGAAAAAGGGGGAGACGTGGAAGTAGGAAGAGGTTTCATGATCGCAGGGGGAGTACTTTTTTTTCCATCAATGCCAAAAGGGGAGATTGTTGATCAGTGGTTGTCATTGATGTCAACCCAAACAACACCAAGGGCTACCTTAATCTTGCATCAGAATTTTGACTTGACAACTTACTCTCTTTTGAGTCAAGGATATTCTATATGGATACTAATCGTCGACATGTTTTTGTTGATTTATGGCACACCACACGTTTCTTCATGGTTTGAGAGATATTCGTGTTTGAAGCTGGTAACCCCAGTTAGTGGGATGAAATCCTATGGGGTTGTGGCATGGAACTCATAATTGGTTGTGGTCTTTGAATAGTCAATAATTAATAATTTTTTCTTTCCTCCTAAAATCCCTCCAATGTTCACTTATTGAGGACCTCTCAACTCAAGTTATTCATATAAATACTTATCCTCATATCCTCCTTGAGTAGTGATTGTGTGGCTTCAAACAAGTCACCATGGAATTTTCGCTATAATTTTTTTCTGCAAAGCTTTAGAAGCTGAAATAAAACCCATTTGATCCAAAATATTGATGAACCTCTTTAATAAATTTCAGATCTTGGTTCTCTATATTTTCGGAGATATGATCTAAGGAAGTTAGGTTTTTGTAGGTTGCTAAATTCCATGTGAAACATGTGATGTTGGGAAAATCGTCATAACTTTCTCTCTGAGAATTGGATTCAAATTCCGTAAATAGTGACAAAAATAGGATGAACAACAACTTGTTGGTATTGTTTTAAGGGTTGAAGGTCGCTACAATGATACGTGGAACTTCGTGCAAGTTTTCTCTATTGAACCAGGATATAATTAGGTCATCGTGGGCGATTGGGCACAACTCCTTATTAAACAATCCAATCTTGATCACACCTATGGGGTTGGAAAGAGGACTCATAGGGATACCACAGGATGAAAGTTTAGACGCTGGAGATCCGAAATTACATATATACAACATGTTCAATATCGAGTTCCTAGAAGGAAAGAAAAAACATGCATTTAAGGATCACTGTAATAAGGACCACACATCAACAGTCAAGGGTACGCCTCAAGGTATGTATGATTAGTGTTTACATTTTAATTTTTATTATCATCTCTAACATATTTTTTTAGGACAACATAAGTATATATAGGGTCTCAGTTATATCGCTATGTCTCTATATGTCATTGTTAGTTTTTCGGATGTCCTATTCCTTATACTACATATTCTTGATGCTACACCAAGTCTGCTAAATCTATATGATGTTGTAAGTTCATGTTACTTGTCTTGTCATAGTTGATAGAATGGTCTCTGTTGTTTTACTTAGAACTTGGTCCATCACAAGTCTAGGGTATGTCATCAATTTTTATTGTATATATCTTTAGGTAAGTTTTGGATAT
Source organism: Pinus taeda (assembly GCA_000404065.3). Lineage (NCBI taxonomy): Eukaryota > Viridiplantae > Streptophyta > Pinopsida > Pinales > Pinaceae > Pinus > Pinus taeda. The sequence continues at coordinate 36,731 of APFE030191544.1, forward strand.
AGTCTTGCATAGAGTCGAGGCCTATATCAAGAGTGGGAATCTTTGTCTACTACTTCTACAAGTAAAAAACAAAAGTGACAAGCACACTTGAGGTACACATTGTAATTTTTTTTTTTTTTTATTCATTATTATGCACTTACAAGTGTTGCAGGTTATAGAGTGATTGGGTATTTGGTCAAGTACACGGAAATCATTGTACATCTTATTTTATCGTGGGTTGTTGTCCCCGGTTTGGAAATCCACAGTATTGTCTTATTTCAATCATTATAGGGTGGCAGGGAGGTTCTAGGCAGGTGTAAGAAGTTGCCTACTGGTTGGGTCCTGTGAACACTTCAGGGTGGTAGGGTGGTGCTAGGGTGAGTTGCGGCTCGCTAGGGTGTTGGGGCATCGATTTAGTTGATTACTGAAGATACTAAGGCATTGGAGCATCCTTCTAGTCATATCTAGAGAATAATTCTTTTCTATAATTCTAGGAAGTTTTTGCTTTCATTTCAGTTGAGGCTGAAGATTAAAGAATTTATTAGAAAAGTGTTCGGTGGTGTTTGACCCAGAGGGGGTTTTCCACCTAAAATTCTTGTGCTTACTGTGTTATTTTGTTTACTATTACTACTACGTAAACATTAATAATAATTGAAGGTTAACTAATGCTCTTAAAATATTTAAAATTTCTAATTGCTAAGTAATATTGATTCAAACACACCCACCCCCCCCCCGCCCTCAGTATTTCCAACATGTACTTCTTCACATGATTAATGCAAAGTAAATATATTACCCTCATTACATTTATTTTCATTCTATTTTCATGAGTATATTGGCTTGTTTACAGTAATCATTTTGGTTTTAGGAAAGGAGATATTTTTTTGTCTTTGTGTGTAGGATTCTAGTAAAAATGTAGAGCAATTATCTCAGGAGGTGATCTTCGTGAAGCTAGCATCAATAACAGGGTTAGGAGATATAGCATCTTCTAGTTAATTATCCTATATTCCTTCACCACTGCCTGTATATGATTTTTGTGTGTTTCTTTTTATTTTCTTATCATCTATTCACACAAACATCATGTAGGGAAATATTTGTTTATCTGGGAAAATATTAATGAGATTAAAGTATTTTATTATTATTGATTAAATTTCTCTCTTAAATAGATTTGGTGACTCCCCTAAGGAAGTCCCTATGTGTCCATTTTTAAGCCTATTGTCCTTTGTTTTTATTTTTATTTTATGGTTTATCTCATGTTTTATAGTTTTTGTTAGTCATTTTAGAAGCTTCATGTCGAAACCCAACTCCTAAAGCCTCCTATATCTAGGTTTCCTTCTTATGTTTCACACTAACAATTTAGTTCAGGGCATTTATAGCCTACTAGTTCGATCTTAATAACCATTAGGGAGCATTGATAGCCCCTTTCTTTCAGTCCACTACATTATGATAGAGTGTTGATGGCTATTTTCATTGAAAACTAAGGGTTTCAACACAAATTTGGAAGGGGACATCTGCATCATTATAGACCCTAGTGGGTGGTGTTTCAGATCTGAAATTTTTTACTATGACCACTAACATTTCACTCAGTTTACATCTGATTTTTTCAGCTTAGTTATTTGCTTAGGTTTTGATTCATTCTTGGGTTTTGACTCCTTTTGGGAACATTGTTGTTCAAGTACCTCTCTAGCATCATTGTGTTGATAGCCTTGTATTGATTTTCTACATATATCTTGATTCTTAATTAAAAATTGATTTTTCAAATTGTAGTGCATTCTTGATTTTCAATTTAGAATTTTTGGTTTTGCATAGTCCTTATTTTTTTTCCTTTTGCTTCTTTTGTTGATGTTTGGGAAATTGTTTTTCTAATTTTTTTCACTGTACTCAAAGTGTTAAATGAGAAAGAAAGTGAGGATTATGTGCATGGTTTCATTATGAAAAGGAAATATCTCTTCCTTACTCTAGATAATATTCATCTAAATTGAATATGTTTCACTTGAATTCTCTTTCATGCTTTCCTTGAATTATTTGACTTGTAACACCATTTAAATTTCATCCATCACCCTTGATTTAATAAACATCCATTAAAAGTAACATGTATAATAAAATTTACTCAATATTTTTTTATCTCCTTGGTAGAAAACCAACATTAGATAGGCTATGATCTTGGGATAGTGGAGAGAGGTTAACTTCCACAAGACTACAAAAAACCATGGAATATTTAGATAGGGTGTGTAAATCCACTTTTACTGGCATGATCTAGGAAGCCTTTATAAAACAAGTGTTAAGAACTAGGCTACATTGGGATCTTCAAAATGACCTCCCAACTCTATTTGGAACTTGTGGTGGTTATATCCAAGAACTACATTGTACCCACGGGGTTCCCGTTCGAGAAGCTTTAGCTTCAATACCTTTCCTTTTTGTGTAGTTCTAGTTGATGATTGTCCCCCACAGAGATGTTGTTGTTGTTGGTGACATTAGTGTCTTTTCTTAGGATACTATCATGGGTGGCAGTGAGGCGGCTAGTCTTTATTGTCCCTAGGGTGGATTTTAGGCAGAATCGCTTGGTACTCCTATGGTGGTGCTCCACTGCTCATAAGAGCACTTGTGCTCAGGTTGGATTGTTAAGAAGATACCTATTATAACATTCCCAACCATTTACTCACCACTATAATTTGCATTTATTAATCGGGATCAGGTGGTGGAAGGATCCCTTTCCCACTCTCAATTTCTTAGTTTGTAGCTTTAGTATCATTCTAGTGTGTGTTATTTGGTATTTGTATCTAATGGCCTTAGGAATTGTCTTTGTTCATTCTTATGTGCTCTTTGACTTCCACCATGGTGGATTATCATTTGCATCATTCTTATATAATTGTGTCCCTTTTCCCTTATGAGGCAATACTATCTCCATACATATGTAGAATTAATTCCAACATAGGTGCATCATTGTCCTAGATTACTTTGGGTGCCACTTAGAGGCCTAAATCATCCATTAATCTAGTTGCTGACCAAATTTCACCACATCATCACCAAACCTCTAAACCCATCTCATTAGGTGGTGGTGTTGAATTAACTATATCTTCATATAGTTTCTTACTCAAGTCATCAATGGATAATGTTAATCATTTTGTGCTCGAAACCATTATGTCTATAGCTTTAGTGATTCATGATATTATAGATGTCACACCAAAATCCATACCTTTGAAAATGGATCCCTTCTATGCCACATCCTTTTATAACTCTTTATCCTCATTTTGGAAAAATCTTAGTGGAAATTCTCTATTTTTCACACCCACTATGGGTGCCTCAACATCAGCAGCCTTTACATCGCCATTCATGATGAGTGGAGATTCTAGTTCCATTTCATCTAGTATCCATATGTACAATGCTGGAGGTTCTCATTCCCAATCGCATATGGGTCCATGGGCCCCACAATGGGTTTAGGTATCTCACTACGAAGTACAAAAATACCAAATAATGGATTTCCATATTGTTGGAATCCCTTCAATTTCACCATGTCATCCTTGAGAAGTGATGGGGGCATGTTTGTTTCTAGCGGGTAAACTAATCCTTTAGAGAGTTAACAGATTAAAGGATACAATTTCTAGAGTCATAAATTTGATCCTTGGAATGACTTTAGTCAGACAAACACTTTTCGCACGTATAATCCATGGGGTCATAATCCCACTAATAAACCTTTTGTATCCCCCTATAGTCCAAGAACTCAACAACTTCTCTTAAATAAGTTTTCAACTAGGACCACTTACCCTAGGCTCATTAAATTATCTCAGGTCTATGTGGGCATTAGAGATAACACATTTGGTGAATCAATATTGAATCCCCCACTTAAAATACTTTCCTATCTCTAACATAGACATTTGTTAATAATTATCGATTGCCTATTCACTATGAGGCTAGTAAAAATATCCTCATGACCTTTTCTTAGGATGACTCCATGCACATTTTTTATCGCATTCACGAGTGAATGTGATGATGAGCTTTGATTCAAACCAAAGTTCCTGATCAAGTGCTTCATGAGTGGTTTATTAACTCTTTACTACCTAACATCACCAAACATGTGGCAAACGGTGGAGCACAAACCAAAGAGAAAGCGATCTTCGATTACGACCAACATGACTTGATTTATTCTTAATCGGGAACTTTGTATCAATGCATTAAAAATTTCTCCTCAACCATCAACTAGTCCTTCCCCTCAAAAATCTTGAACCCATACGAATGGAGTCATGGGATCTGTAGCATCTGGAATTATAGGACACCTAACCCCTCAGACTATAACAACCCTTGTGAAGCTTTTGTGTAATAAAAAAAAAAAATAACCACCAATAAATGGGACATTTATTCCAAGTTTAATGTTGGGAAAGACATCCTAGAGGTTATTCATTTGGTTGTTTATGGCTAAGGAGATTTACAAAGGAAATGACTACGGATTTGGAAAAATAAATTGGTATAAGTTTGACACAATTATTTATGACAATAACGGAAATTAGGAGAAAAAGGAGGTGAAAGGGCACAGGTTGCATGTGAGGAGGAAAATGAAGGAAAATAATGGAAAATGAAGGAAATAGAGGCCTCATTCATAAAAAGGATTTAGAGGATTAGTTGGTAACCTTTTGTCAGTTTATCTTTCGAGCTCTTTCATTAATTTCTCTCTCTCTCCTACTCTTGGACACTTAGAATTTTCTTGGAGCAGTTTGGCTTTCGAGCAAGAAAGGCGAAGAAGGAAAGAGGAATAAAATATAAAGAAGGGAAAGGAAGGATCAAGCATCTACAACAAGATTCATTGCAAGAATCAACTTGCATGTATATTTTCCTTGTTACATTTGGCATGCATGGGATTTCATGTGTTTCTTTTCTACCATGGCATGGGTTTTGCCATGTGTGATAGTATTTTCAACCTAGTCTTGCCCTTTCCTAGTATGTTTGATGAGATGGGTTCGCTCATTCGATTTATGTGGGATGACTAGATTGGATTCGAAGCTAAGTGGGGTGGATCTCTGAATTGACAAACAAATGGTGTAGTGGTCCCTAAATTGGACTAAGGATGCACGAAGCTAGTGGCCTAGTAACCCTTGAACTAGACTGTGGGTTGCAGTAAAGACATAATGTGTGCCTCGGTGGTCCTAGGAATCCTTGCCGATGAATGGTGGGATATACGTTAAAGCCAAGAGGTGTATTTTCTCTTCATTGGGCCTAGCAATTTTGGGATGGAATGCATGGTAAATCTTGTAGAGTATTTCTCAATGTAAGGCCTAGTCATCCCTGGATCAGACTGCAGAGGCATGGTAAAGCTTGAGAGACTAGGAGGCACTTAAATTCTTCACATTGTAGGTGGAGACTCTGGTGGAATCGACATTTATTGGTGTTTTTGATGTGTTCTATGAGTCCCACATTCATTCTTGGAATATGGCATGGGGGTGATTAGATGCAGAAATACTTGGCTAAGCCAATCTATGGTGAGGTGGAATGTGGTAGTCCATTCACCGATTGGTTCATCACATTGATTAATGAGAAATTCATTCCATTTATTTTCATGTGTAAATTTACTGGGGTATATATGGATTTTGATGGATGATATGTTTATTGTATTACGATAGAATACATGTTTGGCTCTCAACATTTGTTTACTTGTATATGAATGGATAATGTGTCTATGACCTAATAGATGAATATGAAGCAAATGACATGAGGGAACAATGGTTTATAATGATTCTCATATAAGTATGGGATCCCTACACTTAATTATGTTGTTTACACTAGGTTACATGTTGACAATAGGTTGGATGAAATGCCTTTCATGGCTAGTAGGGGTCTAGGTGAGGCCTTGATGGGTTTATCGCTTTTTCTTCATTGTTTCCCTATAATTTTCTTGATTTCTAGCTATCATTCCATTCTGGGAAGTGGCTTGTACTATGGGCCTAAAAAATTAGCTTAAATCTTGGGGTCGTTGGCACAAAACTGGCAAGTTTTGTCCACAATCATTGGCATGTAGGCCTATGAGAGCGACTTTAGGTATCTATTCACTCCCTTTGCCATAGCATGAGAGTGACTATGGCCTAAGAGGTCCAGAACAATAGTGGGACCAAGGGACAGGTTGTCTAAGTCACTAAATTGTCTCCTGAGGGTTCTGTTGATGATGTTGGATAACTATGTGTGATGTTCCATCGATTCCACTTCCTTAAGGTCTCCTAGGAGGTCAAATCTAATCATAGTACTAGCCTCTTGTCTCATGTTTATCCCAGTTGTCATGGTAACTTGGGTGTATGTGGGAGGAGGGTGTTAGAGAGTGGTATCAGAGCATGGTTCAACTCTCGAACTGGATGGGCTAAATGTGTTAGTCATGCATGCATGTTAGTTTCATGTGTGTCACTTGTATACTTGTTGCAATTGCTTGATGTTGGATAAGGATTGTAGTGTGGTTATCATGGAGAATTTGATGTTGATTTCGTGAAGAGTATTTGACATGAGAATGTGACTGATTTTATATGGCTATTTGTCACTCACATGTTGATTTTATGTCAACTACTTACATCCTTGTATGTTAGGTTACATTTTGAATATTTTTATTACATGTATCAGCCTTGTAGGTTGATTAAAATAACTAATCGATTATGTTCGACTACATGAATTTATGCATATTTGTAGTTGGCTAGGCATTACTTATGAATATTGTCGGTTGCATGTAGCAATGTGTGAAATGGAGGGATGGTTGTTGTCGTGCATGAGGTCATAGCATTCATTATTTATATGGCCTTGCATTAAGGACTGGATCCTAACTAGAGCAATGATTACATCTTCATACAATTACTTGTGAATGTCTATACATTGTTATGATTATGTTATACATCTATCACACTGATTTGGTGATCTTGCAGACAAGGTGTTAGCACTCTAAAATTTCCCTAGGTTTGTCATGAAAGAAATAATATAGGTAACCACAAAACTACTTTTGAGATCAGGATATAGCCTTCCTAATGCTCAGAGAGGCCTCTCTCTTAATGATTTAACTTTGTTGGATTAATTGATCTTAGGCTAGTTATGTAAGCTTGGTTGCTTTTTGATTTGATTTGGTGGTGGAAATCACTGATTCAAATGGATAGATAAGTTCCTTTTTACCATTGGACCATGGAGTCCAGATTGTCAAGAAAACATGAGTGAATCATGTTCTAAAGATAGTGTTCATGGGGCAAGGTAGTTGAGTAATTTCAGATCTTTTAGGCTCGATGGTGAAGTGGTTTTTCAATCAGGGTCAAGGAGCAGTCAAGGATTCCTCAAACTGGATAATGAAGGAAATCAAAGAGGTAAATCGAAATTAGGGAGCAATGAAGAAGTCCCCACTCTAGATATCAGAAGAAAACATAAAGATGAATAACTGTTGAAGACAGAGTGTACTTAAGCAAATTCTGAAGTAAATTCCAGTTATTTCATTTAAATTTCAAAAAACATGTAAGTATGTAAAAAACTTAAAGATATGACAATTTAACAAATGAGAGATACTTCACTTAAGTGGCACAACACATGAATCCTATAATGCAATGCCTTTATTACTCAGTCTAGTCTGCTAACTTGAAAATGTTTACAATAAACCCTCAAGTTTTTAGACCAATGTAACTATAGAAATGGTCAGCAATCCACCCTCTATGCTTCGAATTATAAGGTATTTATACAAAAAATAGTTAAAAAATATCCTAAACGGTTTAAGGAATTATTCAAAGAAAATAAATATCTTCATGCAAGAAGATAGAGACACCTAGGAAACTAAAAGGCTTGTTGTCCCTTCTTTTACTGATTTTGTTGTTTTATACTTTGATCTTTTGCTATTTTCTCTCCTTTTTTGTTGCTATGCTGGTTGTTCTTTTACTTTGGCTTTTGACTGATACTCTTTCATCTGATACTCTTTGACTTAGCTGATCTGTTGTTTTACTTTCACTACTCTGTATTCATTTTTTACCTTGCACTTTTTACAATAAATCATTTAACTTTTCCCAAGTATCAATATCTGGTAATTTAATATTTCCCAATCTTCTGTAGAGTTCATCAGCTGCTGTATATTTTGCAAAGGTGGGATTGTTTACAAAAACATGTTTTACCTCATACTGGAGGTAAAAGAGGTTCTCAAAAGCCTAGTAAAGGACTTTTCCTGTAGGCATCCCTTTCATGGAGGAACTCCTGGCTTGTTCCTTAGCCACTTCTCTGATTCTCTTGTCATAGTCTTCATGCGGCATTAACCTGTCATTAATTACCTTTCTACCTCAAACAATCAAATTTGACCATGAACCTACCTATAGCTAGCTCCATCGTTTGGCATTTGTCCTCAAGCTACAGCATTAGGTTCCTCTTGGTGATTACCTGCTTCACCTCTAGTATAGTTCTAGTTCTGTCAGCTATTACAAGCTCCTATAATTCATATATATTCTTTGAGTTAAGGAACTGGGTTATTTTAGAGGCTTCTTCTAGCATGTTTCCAAGTTCAGCCTTAAGCCTTTGAATTGCTTCACCAGCGTCTTTGACTAAATCATTTTGTTCAAAGATCACCTATATAGATGGCCAAATATCATTGATTGAGTCAATGATATTGGCCTATAAAATTCATTTTGCTTGGGCTAGTGGCTCTTTCAGTGTTAATTCTTTTTCCAGCTTCCCAATCTTTTCATTCAACCTGTTTGCCTTCTCGACTTCATTCTTATGCATAATTTGAGCCACTTTCTTATCATCCTCTAGACTTTTGATTTGTTCCTTTAGTCTATTTATTTTAATGGTCTGGATGGACATATCCTCTATGGCTTTGACTAGTTCAACTGCTTCATCACTAGGATGAGTTGTTGTTGTTATTGAACTTGTTGTTGATGTAGTTGATGCTGCAGTTGGAAGTGTTATAGCTAGTGGAGCTATTGGGGCCAAGGAAGCTACCAAAGTTGAAGGAACTGATGTAGTAACTGTAGGAATAGCAGTGGCAGTGGTTGTCTCAGTATTGGGTTGTTTTAGTTGTATTAAATTATCCAATTCATTGTCCATTTCTTTTAATTAAGCATTTAGATGGTGAATGAGGTCCATCATTTCATCTTTCTAGCTTTGGCTCTCTAGAACCTCCTTGGTATGTGGATGCCTAGAAGGAGGCAACTTTAGTTGTTTCTTCAGTGCAAAAATGTCTTCATTTTTCTTCTTTATGAGCTTTTTTGTAGCCTTGATGTCATTTGGATTATATCCAATCTCAATAATCAAGTCTTCCAGTGACTTGATTTTGTTATCCCTTGCCTGTGATGATGCTTTCTCTAGTTTAAATTGTGTTGTGATATTGTCTAGAGAATTTTGAAGTTTCTAAACACTCATGGCCTTGTTGGTCATCATTGAGTAGATCATTTCTCCTGCCTGCTTATGAAATTCAATTTGATCAATAGGGTGAACATCCCTGGCCAAAACTTCAAATTCTATTTTTTAGCAATCTGCTGATGATTTAGGCTGCTGGACGATCGACTACAAAAAATTAATTTGCATTTTACAATTTTTAATGTCAAAATCTAAAATCAACCTATTTCAATTGCTAGGAATCTGTTTGAAATAGGGGCATATGTTTTAGCCTTTAATGCCTCATTCCTTAATTTGATCTCTTTATACTTCTCGTTTATGTCCTTTTCCTTATATGTCGGTTTGCTTGATGAAGAAACCTATATGCTAAGTTGTTTTTGAATGCTTTCGTTATTAGAGGTGGTAGGTTGATGAATTTCCTCTGAAACTAGTGGAGTTGTATTTTCTCTAACCATTGTTTCTCTATCAACGATTTGAAGCGTCTCAACTGTCCCAACCAGATCTACTTTCTCTTCTTGCTCATTGATAGGATTTAGCTTGGGCTTCTTCCTATACATGATTTCAAATTTATCATGTGTTGTATCTATCCTTGAACAAGAACCTTCTTCCCTCGTCCTCTTTGTACTTTTGTCCTGCAGGGCTAGAGTATGCAGAATGGTACTAGTATCCATGTGTTTCTCCATATCTATCAAGGTATTTTACAACCATTCTCACTGTTTGGCATATTTTTCAATGTCTACCCTGAACTCATGCATAAAAGGGCTTAATTTGAATTTGAGCCTTAGTTTGTGTATGAATCCTAAAGGGTCATATTGCCATTTAAAACTATTGCTGAACTTCATTTCTTGTAAACACTTCTCTGCTTCTTCTACATCATCCCTATTATTACAGATAAAAGGACCATGCTGGTTTTTTATCTTGAACTATATTTTCTTCCTAGCTGATAGGAAATTCACATCATCTGAGTTTATAATCTGCCTGATATATTCTAATGCAAATATCCTCATGAGAAGATATTTGGGCATCTTATAGGGAGTGAGTTGGCATCCATATATTCTAATTTCAGTGTGATCTTGGTATAGATATCAGTCTCCTATTCTATTGATCTTAGACAACTGCAAAACTCTTTTTACCTTGCCACCAATCCTGGGTTGATTGCTACTAGTTATTAGATTTACAACTGGATGCACCTAGGAATAAATGAACTCATTGTAATTGAAAACAATGGAATACTTTTGGATTAAGGGTGTCCAAAAGATGACTGCTCTGGGATGGCCCTTAGTGTCCAGCTTTTGGATGTTGATTGGAAATATAGGAGCATGTGGAACAATACAAAAGAGTATTCGAATACTCTTTCATTTGGCAGTCTGATCAATTGATCATGGATCCTGTCTGCCAAGTACTTTGAAAAATTGAAAATTATAGCTCGAGGCTTGCATGGGCAAAAAATAGAGAGGAGAGCAAGAAAAGGCTCATCTACATGCTCATCTCTGGTGTATCCTAGAGTACAAGAGAACATGGTCTCAATTTCTCTAGCCATCTCAGAGAAAATGGTAGTAGAGTATGGGGGATTGTCTGTAGGGGTATGAGACTCTTCTAGGATGAAAATCTGAAAGATTTGAGTCTTCTTGGGAAGGGCCAACTTCAAATAGAGCTCAAGTAGGTATTCAATGGAAAATGGGGTTTCATTTGGGTTTCGCTGGATCTGCAACATTTGGTTTGTTGACTTTGTAGTGATTGTAAACAAAATCTACTGGTTAGGAGAGACTATGGCTCTTTGGCTTCGGATATAATAGTTTTGGGATAGATGAATGATTTCAGGAAATTGGTATACCTATGGGAACAAGTATTTGGGAAAAGTGGATTCCCATAGATGAATGTCATCATTTTGGTTCAGGAATTTGTCTTTACTCCAGCAGTGGAGTTTCAATAAATGGTTGGGGAAGCTGTGTCTTTAATTTGGAAATCTCTATTAGCCAAAGGGAGGTGGTCAACATCCAGGTGAGGGGTTTGCAGGGTTTCTCATTTAGAATTCTTTGGGAAGCCATAATTTGGTTTATTCTATTGAATTATTTTTTCTCTAGCTTTAGGAGTAGGGTTAGGAGTTCTGGAAAAGTGGGAAGGGCGAATACAGTGCACAGAAAATGGCTTTTGGATGCACAGTGGAGTTATTTTAGCTTGAGAAGGTTTTTTAATTAATTTCAATTAATTAACATTTTATAATTACTGTGCAAAGCTTAAATAGAGGGTCCTTCTTGTTTTCTCAAGAATACCTGCACAAATGACGCTTAGGTGTGTAGACAGGGTTATGTGGTAGCAGCGGAGGTTTTTGAGTCTTGAATTTTATATGCACTACTTGAAATCTAAAGTGAGCCACCTCTTTTGGTTGAAGGTGAGGTTAAAATGGTGGATTAGAGCTTCGGGGTTCAGAATTGGTCTACAGAGGTGTTTGCAAGGAAATAACAGTAAAAAGAGTGAAAAGGGGGCCTTTTTGGTTTCTCACCAACAACAGTTAACCTTTAGGCGCGAAGTTAAAGTGTGCATAGTGGGTGGTTTCCATTTATGCGAGGGGCCAATTTTATGGTATATCACACCTCTTTTGAGTGATGGACAATATTTTCTGAGAACACGCGATATAACTTGGGGATGCCACGTAGCAAAAGAGCACTTGGGAAAAACGGCAAATCTCGCGTGCTTTTGAGATTTTAACTGTCAGACAGGTGGGATATGGATATGGGTCGTTGGATTTGGGAGTGTTTTATCGGAGGGCTATCATGCGGCAGAGATGTGAGGGGTGAGTGGGAAGTGGGGTAGGGTTTAAATAATGCGGTGGTTAAATATATAAAACTAGATTATAGGTTAGAATAATGTAAGGGTTAAGTTAAAAAGGGTATCGGGGAGGGTTTTCTGAATGGGGCCCGATACATTATTCAAACTTAGGATAACGGGTTTTAATGGGTTTTTAAGGGAAAAAGGGAAATTAATAAGGGGGGAATGATTTTTAAAGGGTAATTTCTAGGGAAAGGTATGAAATAAAGGGTAAAAGGGTTATTTTTTACAATGGGAATGTGTTAAAATGAGAGGAAGTGAAAGGGAAGGGTCCTTTGGAATAAACAAGGGGAAATTAGTGAATGAAGGTTAACGAAGGGGTAATAGAGGGACGCTTATATATGTAAGAGTTTGAGTGAAATGAGGGGCAATTAGTGAATTAACTTTAGTATTTAGGCCTAAAATCATATAGAACTTCTTTAGGGTAAATACCCAAAGTACTACACAACTTTTCTGAATGTCCTCTTTCCTTTGCCAGTTCCTCCTGCACATGAAACATATGATTAAGCATAATGAAGGTGCATTTGAGCTTGCAACCTTGTGCACTCCATAACCTCTTGTACCTACCCTTTATTTACCCTATCATTTTCTCTTCATTTATTGGGTGCATTTAAGCTTGTTAACCCTTGATTTCTTTTTCTTTGATAAATAAACTATATAATTCTAACCTTATAACTTCCAAGGGCTCAAATTAAACTAATGAACTCCTTATTATTCTCTACCTAACTACTAATCCACCAAGGTTAAACATTTTGGTTGGATCTTCATTCTATATCTATAAACATGAAATTTAAAGCATGAACGAATCAAGATTAAACTATTTGACCATCATGGATTGTGGAATTTTTTACAAGCTGCACCCAATCTTATTTTTGCAAAACAAAGTAAAAATAGTTGCATTTGAATTTGCATCACTTTCAGAATCTATTTTTTATCTCTTTTTGGTGGGGTTCATATTTGATTTTCTTTTTTGATCCTTTTGTTTTAGTCATTTTATTTTTCTTTTAGGACTTTCCCTTTTTACATTTTTTATTTTTAATATGGGAAAACATTTTGCAGAAAGAAAAAGTATGTACAATATTACAATAATAATCATAAAAAATTCAAAATTATGAATCTTATTATTATATGACCCTAACAGTGGCTCCACATGGGGAGGGCATTTCTTGGTGAAACGTCAAGAACTTTAAGATCAGCAGCGTTTGAAACTTTGATTGTTCTTTCCTTGTAACTTCTTCTCTATGATCTGATTTATTCATACATATGATGGTACACCTTTGAAAGCTTAGAGCCTTCTCTTCGAGCTTCAACTTCAAAAGATAATCTTCTACTCCAATCTAAACTTTGCAACGTTATGTACAATAAGAAAAGTAAACAACTGAACTAATGTTAATCTGGGGATAAGTAAGGCTTCATCATATTACCATTAATTGGTCCACCTGGTAGATCTATTCCATCTAATTTCCTAAAAACAAAATGCATTGTTACCTCTGTAACCATAAATGATATAAGGGCATTGCCATAGGAAATCAAATTTCCCATGTTTACCCTTTTCTTCTCTTCTGGAATGCCATTTGAGTACTTTGTCACTTATGTAAAAATCATCAGCTTTGGTTGTCTTTTCAAAAATATTTTTGATTTTATCTTGGATCACTTGGGATTTGACATAGATTTCTTCTCTGGTTTGCTTCAAATGTATTGTTTGATTTATCCTCCTTTGGATATCATTTGATTCTATGTGCCATTCTTGAATCATTTTCATCGTTGGCACTCCTAAAAAGGATGGAAAAGCAACATCCATTCCATATACTAGCTGATAAGGAGATGTACCAATGGATTTTTTGGTAGTTAGTCTGTCTGCCCATAAGGCATTAACCAACTTTTTGTTTCAGGTCTTCTTATTGTCTTCTAACAATTTTTTGATGATATTCACAAGGCTTTTGTTTCTGGATTCTGCAAGTCCATTACCTTGAGGGTAATAGGCTGTGGAATGGCCAAGGATAATGTGATATCTATTACAAAAGTCTATCATTTTCTTGGATTTGAAGGCAACTACATTATCAGTATTGAGCTTTTGTGGACATCCAAATATTTAAAGGATATTGTTTTCAAGGAATGAGATGATGATGGAATTAGTGGATTGTTTAGAAGGGATGGCCTCTATCCATTTCATAAAGTAATCAATGGATGTCAAAATCCATTTATGTTGGGCAGAGGAGGATGGGTGAATTTCACCAATGAAGCCTAAACCCCACTTCTGAATGGAATTTATATGGAGATGGGTTTGAAAGGTAATGGTAAGATTTTATTTTTTCCTTCAAAGATTTGGCATTTGTGACAGGAGGTCACATATTTCTTGACATTTGGAAAAATGGTGGGCCAATAAAAACCTGCCCTTAAAATCTTATCAGCAGTTGTTTTCTAGCATAGGTGTCCTCCAAAATCTCCTGCATGAAATTCTTGCATAACTCTGTCATCTTCATCTTTTAATAAACAATTCAACAAAATGCCACCATTCTCTTTCCCAAATAAAGCATTGTCTATGACACAATATTTCATTGATTTCATTTTCAAGAATCTACCTTTATTTCTAGATAAACCAAGAGGAGCTTGTAAATTTAGTAAAACAAATATGATATCTGTATACCAAGGTGAATCTAAAAAAGCTTCATTGATATGTGGAGTTGCCATCTCTTCATGATCATCTAGAGCACCAATGAAATTTATATCTAAGGCCTGACAGTTCGATTCAGCCATGAGTTTAGGTAAACCTTGGCCTTTGATTACTTTTGTAGGCTTTATTTCAATATCATATTCCAAAATAGTGGCAATCGATTTGCCTCTCTTTCCTTCAGGCCCATTCTATGTTAGAATGTTATTTACTACTAAATTTGGAACATATACAATGATGTGTGAGTATAAAATGTACACTCTGAAATCTTCAATAGCCTTCACTAAAGAAAGTGCATGTTTTTCCATTATATTATACTTTAGTGTAGCATCTCTCAAAGATTTTCTAAAAAATGCAATAGGTTGCTGATAACCCTAATCATTCTTTTGCAACAAGACCGCTGCAATAGTGTGTTGTGAAGCAAAGGAAAAAATTATAAAATCTTTTTTGAAATAAGGGCTTATGAGGACAGGTGTTTTAGTAAGGTCTTCTTTGATTGCCTCAAAAGACATCTTAGCCTCTACTGTCCACTTAAGCATTGAATCTTTCTTTAACATGTTATTCAATTATCTGATTAGTTATGCTAAGTTAGAAATGAATCTTCTAAGAAAATTTATTTTACCTAAGAATTATTATAATTCTTTAATGTTCCTAGGGTGAGTGATGTTTAGGATTACCTCTATTCTAGTTGGATCAATTCTAATGCCCTGTTTTGAAATTATGTGTCCTGAGAGTTTACCTTCTTCTAGACCAAAGAGGGTCTTCTTGGGATTCAAAGAAATGCCAAATTTTATACATTTTATGAATACTCTACCTAGGTGATCTAGATCTTCATTATCTGATTTGGAAATCACGGTGATGTCATTCTAGTAAACAACTAAAAATTCATGGATTTATTTTACAAAGGATATGCCCATTTCTCTTTGGAATGTTGCTCCAACATTCATTTATCCAAAAGGCATGTTCAAATACATGAAAGTATCCCAAGGAGTGGTAAATGTAGTCTTTTCTTGATCCTCTCATTGAACTAGGATTTGGTTGTATCCATAAAATCCATCAAGTAATGAAATTATGGATGACCCTACTACCCTCTGGAGAATGTGGTCCATTTTAGGGAGGGGATAGTTATCCTTTAGTGATACTTTGTTCAAGCTTCTAAAATCAACATAGAGTATAATTTATCCTATTTTCTTTGTAGTAGTGACTAAATTAGAGACCTAATCTGAATATCTAATTGGTGCTATGATTTGTGCCTCATACCTCCTTTTTACTTTTTTTTCAATCAATGGCATAAGAATTGGATTAATTCTCCTAAGATTTTTTTTAATGGGTTTCTAATCTTCTTTGATGGGTATTTTATGTTGAATAATGTTGGTGTCATAAGACTTGAGGTCTTCAAAACTCTAGGCAAAGACACCTTGAAATTATTTAAACAGAATAATGTATTTCAGCTTTTCAGTGGGAGATAATGTTTTGGATAACTTAACAAGCTTAAGTTTTTCTTCTGTTCCTAGGTTGCATTCTTCTATATCTGATATTAAAGGCTCCATATTTAGTTTCCTAGCTACATCATTTGAATCAAATAGAGCTTCTAATGCGACTAATCCCTTAGGCAAAAAGTTATTTTTAAGGTTTAAAATCTCAAAATCATCATTAACTAATTCTTCTGTTTCTACTTTTTGTAAGTTATCTAGTTCTACTTTAGTGAATTTAGTGGGTTTATTTACATCTAGAGCATTTATATCTATTTCACTTTCCATGGCATCATCTATTGTACAATCAGTATCTATGTTACAGTTTTGGAATTTTCCTTTAGCATTCATAAAATCATAGATTTGAGAATCTTGTGAAAAATCTACCAATATTTCAAATTATCGGCTATAGCAAGCCTGTGTCTCACCTCCGCAGTGTAGTGGTGATTGGGCTGAATAGATAATTTGCAAGTGCTTGCAAAAGTAGCCAAATTGTGAGCTTGCATCTTTTGTTTCCTAGGAATAGAAGCAAAATAAATTCAAGAAGTTCTTTAATGAGATCTAGGATAGTTTCTCTATATTGGATATGTCTAGGATTATTCACAGAATACTTTCCTCTAATTTGTTTATGATCAATTCAAAGTCTCCCTTGATGGAAACTCTCTTGGCTCCAAGCTTTCTTACAATTTGCAATCCTAAGATTAAGGCTTCGTACTCTGCCATGTTTTTTGTGCATTTAAAGTTTAATCTAAAGGCATGACCTCCAGAATGGTTATTTTCCATGTTATGAATCCAAATTCCCGTACCTGCTCCTAATTTGTTCACTGAACCATGAAAGTCCAAGTGCCACCTAGATTCATGAAATATGTTTTCACTGTCAGGTTCTTTATGTTCTTGTTTGACAATTGTGTTATTGTCCTTTTCAGTGTCTAAATTACATAAAATGAAAGAATCCATATCAGAATGTACAGAATAAATAGGGTATTTCTATGGTTTATTTGTACTACTAACCATGTATTTGATCAAAGTTTCTCTATAAAACTTTTTTGGCTGACTAAATACTAAAATTATGGCGTAAGACATGTCTAATTGTAGAGATCCCTGCACCCCATGAGTGAGATAACAACATTCCATACTATGGAGGGATATCAACAACTACAATATCCATGACAATAAGTTTACCTGGGTCTTCAACTAGAGTAACACACAAGTCTTTAATTAGGCCCAGGCACTTGAATTTACTAGAATCAAAAGAGAAAATATCTTTGTATGGTATGGTTATATCTAAATCCAATGTTTCCATGATTTCTTTTGGCATTAGATTGTGGGATGCACCTGAATCTAACATAGCATTGTGTAAGATTTGATCTTGAATAGTCAAGCTAATGTAGAATGGAGGAACACCACTTTTTTCATGTTTTCCATTTACTTCAGGACCAAAGATTCATTCTG
The DNA here is from genome assembly GCA_000404065.3 of Pinus taeda. Classification (NCBI taxonomy): domain Eukaryota; kingdom Viridiplantae; phylum Streptophyta; class Pinopsida; order Pinales; family Pinaceae; genus Pinus; species Pinus taeda. The sequence continues at coordinate 54,452 of APFE030191544.1, forward strand.
GTTGGTCATCATTTAGATTAACAGAGTCTTCTCCTTCATCTATATTCAGTGTTTCAGTGTTTGGCAATTGGAGTTTGTGTAGTTTTTCCTCTTTTATCCTGAGTCAGTAATTCAGTTTGTGTTTGGGTGTCTGCTTCTTTACTATCTTCAATTCTTTGATTTGGAATAGTTTTGGGAAGCAACTGAAATCTGAATAGATTTTGAAGCTTGAGGATTAGTTGATTTTTGGTCATCCTTTGAAGTTTTCACAACAACTGATTTTTCAGTATCAGCTGAAGTTTTGACAGTAGTATCTATGTTGTCTACATTTTTTGGACTAGCTGCAATCTTTGGAGTGAAAGTTTTTTGGGTTTCCTTAGAGAGAATTTGTAGGATTTTGGTTGCAGGAGCTTCCACTATTTTCTTTGTTTGAGTTTGGATAGTTTTATTAGTAGGGGCTTCATTTTTCCTACTCCTAAGGTTATATTGCTTATGAACTTCATTAATGGAAAATTCATAACCTTGTTTATAATCAAAAGACCAAGGAAAATTTTAAGAACCCCCCCTAAATTTATAAGTATAATAAA
>APFE030191544.1:55820-90440 GCA_000404065.3 Pinus taeda
GGCTATTTGAGGTGATTTGTAAAAATGTACTATGATACAAAATATTCACCCACTAAAAATTTAAAACCCGTTAATTTCCCCAAAGGGTGAAAATTCGCCCCTAAAATTTTATATGCAAAAAACACTCCAAATTGTAACTCTAATTGTTGTCTCATGCATAATTCTTGTTCTTCTTGGGTAAGAAAAATGGTATTACCATAATTTATTCCCATTAAGTTAATCTGAGTGTCTTCATCTTCTTCATTTTGGTGAGAACTTTCAGCATAACTTTCTTGGAAAGGTGGTCTAATATGTTGATCAGGTGGCCCTTCTCTAGGCTTACTAGTATTGGGATTCTTCCTAAAGTTTGGATTTCTTATTTGAGGGCCTTGTTGTTGATTATCCCATTGTGGTTTTCTTTCCATAATTTCTAATCTATCCACTAACTTTTCTAAACTTTTAGTCAAAGTATCTATCTTAACATCTGGGGTAGACGGTTCCTCCTTAATGGTAACTCTCCTTTCATTTCTCATCCTAACTCTTTTAGCCAACAAGTTAGATTCTACACTAACTGCATCACTCTACATTTTTTCTAAAGTTGGAGGGTTTCTTTCTCTCAATTGGTAAGACATATCATTGTCAAAACCATCAAGAAATTTAATTAGTGCTAAGTCTGGGGGAGGTTTGATATTTGCAAGGATTTCATTGTAAATACTGTTAAACCTAGTACAATAATCTTGAATAGATTCATTAGGATCTCTTCTAATGTTTTCATATTCAGATAATCTTTGTAAAGTGTTTTTCTTCCTTTCCCATCTATTGATAAACAATCTGTGGAAAGCAGGTAAACCTTTAAACCATTTATTGACATCTCCTACTAGTGTTTGTGAAAATAATCTCATTTGCACATCTTCCTCATCAATTTCATGTAATTCGAAGTAATCATTCATTTTATTTACATGTTGTTCTGCAGTATATTGACCAATACCATCAAACTAAGTGATTTTACTCTGATAGTCTTGGGGCATGGCATGTACTTAAGTTGGTAAGGTCAAAGGAGCATATCTAGCAGCCATGGCTAAGATTTTAGCTTGGATAGGAGGTAAAGTGGTAGTGCTTGAAGATGTACTTGAAGGGCTTACAGTTGAGCGTGAAGGGCTTACTCGTGAGCTTGAAATATTTGGAGATGGAAATAAAACTTTGGGTTGAAGAGGGAGCTTGGGGATGAATGATTCCGTGGAATGAGGTTTAGTGGAAATAATAGATGAGGTGGTACTAAATAAATATGAATTTATAGACTCTGAAGGAATGGTAGAAGGCTTAAGAGTAGCAACAATTAGGGCAGCTAATTCAACTGACTGTTGAAAATAAGCTTCATCAATGTGTCTTATCAAATTTGAGGATAAAGCATCAAGTTTGTCAAAAGTGTCTAGAACATATTCATCTAAGTCATGATGTATAATAGTCTTATTTTATTCAATAAATTGAATAAAAGTAGGGTCTATTACAGTATCATGAACTGAAGTTTTAGATTTGGTAAGAAACAATGAATGCTCAAATGGTAAATCAAATGCAAGATCCTCTAAGTTTGATAACTCTTTAGGAAGTGAATTTTCTTTAGTCAGGTGACTAAAGCTTTCTTGATTTTCTAGTTTATTGTTTTTTCTCAATATTTTTTCTGGATTATCAACAATTATAGCAGGGTTTGGATCTGGATGTGCCCAAGCATAGTAAGTTCTTTTGGAAGCCAAAATTTTTATCTTTATTTTTATTTCTTAATAAAACCTTTTAACAACCCTAAAATGGCCTTAAGGTGCAAAGATGAGATTTAGGATTTCCTTTAAAGTTTATTGAACTGAGGACTCATTCCCCAATATGGTCTCCACTATGTTATTACTCTAAAATTCCCCTAGGGTTATCATGAAATAAATAATAGAGGGAACCACAAACCTACTTTTGAGATTGAGATCTAGCCTTCCTAATGCTCAAAGAGGGCTCTCTCTTAATGATTTAACTTTGTTGGATTACTTGATCTTAGGCTAGTTATTTAAGCTTGGTTGGTTTTTGATTTGTTTTGGTGGTGGAAATCACTAATTCAGATGGATATATAAGTGTCTTTTTACCATTGGGCCATGGACTCCAAATTGTCAAGAAAACATGACTAAATCAAGTTCAAAATATAGTGTTCACAAGGCAAGGTAGCTCAATAATTTCATATATTTTAGGCTAGATGGTGAAGTGGTTTTTCAATCAAGGTCAAGGAGCAGTCAAGGATTCCTCAAATCGGATAATGAAGGAAATGAAAGAGGTCAATCGAAACTAGGGAGCAATGAAGAATTCCCTACTCTGGATATCAGAAGAAAATATAAACATGAATAATTGTTCAAGACATAGTGTACTTAAACAAATTCAGAAGTAAAATTCCAGTTATTTGATTGAAATTTGAAAAAACATGTATGTATGTGAAAAAATTAAGAAGATAACAATTCAACAAATGAGAGATACTTCACTGAAGTGACCCAACACATGAATCGTGTAATGTAATGCCTTTATTACGCAGTCCAGTCTGCTGACTTGAAAATGTTTACAATTAGCCCTCAAGTTTTTAGATCAATGTAACTATAGAAATGTTCAGCAATCTACCCTCTATACTTCGAATTATGAATTATTTATACAAAAAATAGTTACAAAATATTCTTAACTATTTGAGGAATTATTCAAGGAAAATAAATATCTTCATGCAAGAAGATAGAGACACCTGGGAAACTAAAAGGCTAGTTGTCCCTTATTTTACGAATTTTGTTGTTTTATACTTCGATCTTTTATTGCCTTCTCTCCTTTGTTTTTGCTCTACGCTGGTTGTTCTTTTACTTTGCATTTTGATTGATACTCTTTCATCCGATACTCTTTGACTTAGCTGATTTGTTGTTTTACTTTCACTACTATGTATTCATTTTATACCTTGCATTTTTCCAGTAAATCATTTAACTTTTCCCAAGTCTCTATATCTGGTAATTTAATATTTACCATTCCTCTATAGACTTCATCACCTTCTGTATATTTTTCAAAGGTGGGTTGTTTACAAAAAAATGTTTTACCTCATGCTAGAGGTAAAAGAGGTTCTCAAAAGCCTGGTAAAGGATGTTTCCTATAGGCATCCCTTTCATGGAGGAACTGTTGGCTTGTTCCTTTGCCACTTCTTTGATTCTCTTGTCATAGTCTTCATGTGGCATTAACTTTTCATTAATTACAAGTGGATTAGGTAGACCTTTCTGCCTCAAAGCATCAAACTTGACCATGAACCTACCTATAGCTAGCTCCATTGTTTGACATTTGTCCTCAAGCTACATCATTAGGTTCCTCTTGGTGATTACCTTCTTCATCTCTAGTATAGTGCCAATTTTGTCAGCTATTCCAAGCTCTTGCAATTCATATTTATTCGTTGACTTAAGGAACTGGATTATTCTAGAGGCTTCTTCTAGCATGTTTCCAAGTTCGGCCTTAACCCTTTGAATTGCTTCACCAGCCTCTTTGAATAAATCATTTTATTCAAATATAACCAATATATATGGCCAAATATCATTAAATGAGTTAATGATACTGGCCCATAAAATTTGTTTTGCTTGGTCTAGTGGCTCTTTTAGTGTTAATTCTTTTTCTAGCTTCCCAATCTTTTCATTCAGCCTGTTTATCTTATGGACTTCATTCTTATGCATATTTTGAGCCAAATTATTCTCATCCTCTAGACTTTTGATTTGTTCCTTTAGTCTATTTATTTTAGTGGTCTGTATGGACATATCCTCCATGGCTTTGATCAGTTTAGCTGCTTCATCACTAGGATGAGTTGTTGTTGTTGTTGAACTTGTTGCTGATGTAGTTTTTGTTGCAGCTAGAAGTGCTATAGCTAGTGGAGCTATTGGGGCCAAGGAAGATACCAAAGCTGAAGTAATTATTGTAGTAACTATAAGAATAGCAGTGGTTGTGGTTGTCTTAATGCTGGCTTGTTTCAGTTGTATTAAATTGTCTAATACATTCTCCATTTTTTTTAATTGAGAATTTAGCTGGAGAATGAGGTCCATCATTTCATCTTTCTGGATTTGGATCTATAGAACCTCCTTGGTCTATGGATGTTTAGAAGGAGGTGACGTCATTTGTTTCTTCAGTGCAGCAATGTCTTCACTTTTCTTCTTTATGAGCTTTTCTACAACCTTGATGTCATTGGGATTATATCCAATCTCAATAACCAACTCTTCCAATGACTTGATTATGTTATCCTTTGCATATAATGATACTTTCTCTAGTTTAAACTGTGCTATGATATTTTCTATAGAATTTTGAAGTTTCTGAACACTCATGGCCTTGTTGGTCATCATTGAGTAGATCATTTCTCCTGCCTACCTATGAAATTCAATTTGATTAATAGGGTGAACATCCCTGGCCAAAACTTCAAATTTTGTTTTCCTAGAGTCTGCTCATGATTTAGGTTACTGGACTATACGATGCAAAAAGGTCATTTTCATTTTACCAGTTTTAATGTCAAAAGCTGAAGTCAACCTATTCTAATTGCTAGGAGTCTGTTTGAAAAACTAGGCATATGTTTCAGCCTTTAATGCGTCATTCCTTAATTTAATCTCTTTATACTTCTCCTTTATGTCTTTTTCCTTATCTACTGGTTTGCTTGATGAAGAAACCTCTATGCCAATATGTTTTTGAATTCTTTGGGTAATTAGAGGTGGAAGGTTGATGAGTTCCCTCTAAAACTAATGGCGTTGTATTTTCTATGACCATTGTTTCTCTATCAATGATTTGAAGTGTCTCAACTATCCCAACTATCTCTACTTGCTCTTCCTTCCCATTGACAGGATTTAGCTTGGGCTTCTTCCTGTACATGATTTCAAATCTATCATGTGTTGTGTCTATGCTTGAACAAGAACCTTCTTCCTTGGTCCTCTTTGTACTTTTTCCTACAGGGTTGGAGTATGTAGAATGGAACTAGTATCCATATGTTTCTCCATATCTATCAAGGTATTTTCCAATCATTCTGACTGGTTGGCATATTTTCAATGTCTACCCTAGACTCATGCATAAAAGGACTTAATTTGAATTTGGGCCTTAGTTTTTTTATGACTCCTAAAGGGTCATATTTCCATTTAAAACTATTTCTGAACTTCATTTCTTGTAAACACTTCTCTATTTGTTCCGAAACCTCCCTATTATTACAGATAAAAGGACGAAGCTGGTTTTTTATCTTGAACTGTGTTTTCTTCCTAGCTGATAAGAAATTCACGTCATCTGAGTTTATAATCTTCCTGATATATTCTAATGCAAATATCCTCATGGGAAGATATTTGGGCAACTTATAGGGAGTGTGCTGGCATCCATATATTCTAATTTTAGTGTGATCCTAGTATAGATACTAGTCTCCTATTCTACTGTTCTTAGACAACTACAAAACTCTTTTTATCTCATCACTTGTCCTGGGTTGATTGCTACTGGTTAGCATATTTACAAATGGATTCACAAAGGAATCAATGAACTCTTTGTAACTGAAAATAGTGGAATACTTTTGGATTAAGGGTGTTCAAAAAATGACTGATCTAGGATAGCCCTTAATGTCCAGCTTTTGGATTTTGACTGGAAGTTTGTCTGACTAGAAATATAGGAACACGTGAAACAATATAGAAGAGTATTTGAGTACTCTTTCATTTGGTAGTCTGATTAATTGATCATGGATCTTGTCTGCCAAGTACTAGGAAAAATTGAAAATTGTAGCTGGAGGCTTACCTAGGAAAAAAATATAGAGGAAAGCAAGAATAGGCTCATCTGCATGCTCATTTGTGGTGTATCCTAGAATACAAGAGAGAATGGCCACAATTTGTCTAGCCCTCATAGAGAAAATGGTAGCAGAGTATGGGGGCCTATCTGTAGGGGTATGAGACTCTTCTAGGATGAAAGTCTAAAAGATTTGAGTGTTCTTGGGAAGGTCCAACTTCAAATAGAATTGAAGGTATTCAAAGGAAAATGGGGTTTCATTTGGGTTTGGTTGGATCTGCAACATTTGGTTTATTGAATCTGCAGTAATTGTAAACAAAATATGATGGTTAGGAGAGACTATGGCTCCTTGGCTTGGGATATAGAAATTTTGGCATAGAGGGATGATTTCAGGGAACTGGTATACCTATGGGAATAAGTATTCGGGAAAATTGGATTCCCATAGATGAATGTCATCATTTTGGTTCAGGAATTTGTGTTTACTCCAAAAGTGGAGTTTCAATAGATGGCTGGGGGAAGTTGTGTCCTTAATTTATAAATCTTTGTCAGCCAATGGGAGGTGATCAACATCTAGGTGAGGGGTTTGCAAGTGTTTCTAATTTAGAATGATTTGGGAAGCCATAATTTGGTTTATTCTATTGAATTATTCTTTCTCGTACTTTAGGAGTAGGGTTAGGAGTTCAGGAAAAGTGGGAAGGGTGAATACAGTGCACATAACATGGCTTTTGGCTGCACAGTGGGGTTCTTTTAGCTTGAGAGGGTTTTTTAATTAATTTCAATTAATTAACCTTTTATAATTACTATGCAGAGCTTAAATAGAGGTTCATTCTGGTTCTCTCAAGAATACCTGGAAAAATGACAATTAGGTGTGCGGACAGGGTTCTGTGGTAGCAGCAGAGGTTTTTGAAGCTTGAATTGTATATGCACTACTTGAAATTTGTAGTGAGCCACGTCTTCTAGTTGCTGGTGAGGTTAAAATGGTTGAGTAGAGACTTGGGATTCAGAATTGGTTTGTAGAGGTGTTCACAAGGAAATAACAGTAAAAAGAGTAAAAACGGGGCTTTTTCGGCTTTTAAGCGACAGTGATTAACCTTTGGGTGTGAAGTTAAAGTGTGAATAGTGGCTAGTTTCCATTTATGCGGGGAGGTGGTTTTATGGAATATTACACCGCTTTCTGAGTGATGGGTGATATCTTTTGAGAGAACCCAATATAACGTGGGGATGCCACATAGAAAAAGAGCGCTTGGGAAAAAATGCGAATCTCACATGCTTTTGAGATTTTAACTATCAGACGGTTGGAACGCGCATACTGATATGGGTTATTGAATCTAGGAGTGTTTGATAGGAGGGCTATCACACAGCGGAGTTGCAAGGGGTGAGTTGGAAGTGGGGTCGGGTTTAAATAATGCAGTGGTTAAATATATAAAATGGGATTATAGGTCAGAATAATGTAAGGGTTAAGTTAAAAAGGGTATCAAGGAGGGTATTTTGGGTGGCGCTCGATACATTATTAAAACTTAGGCTAAGGGGGTTTAGTGGATTTTTAAGGAAAGAGGGAAATTAATAGGGGGGAATGATATTTAAATGGTAATGTCTAGGGAAAGGTATGAAATAAAGGGTAAAAGTGTTATTTTTTACAATGGGAATGCATTAAAATGAGAGGAAGTGAAAGGGAAGGGTCCTTTGGAATCAAGAAGGGGAAATTAGTGAATGAAGAGTAATGAAGGGGTATTGGAGAGAAACTTAGATATGTAAGGCTTTGAGTGAAATGAAGGGAAATTAGTGAATGAACTTTAGTATTTAGGCCTAAAATCATATAGAACTTGTTTAGGGTAAATACCCAAAGTACTACACAACTTTTTTGAATGTCCTTTTTCGTTTGCCAGTTTCTTCTGCACATGAATCATAAGATTAAGCATAATTAAGGTGCATTTGAGCTTGCAACCTTGTGTAATCCAAAACCTCTTGTACCTACCCTTTATTTACCCTAGCATTTTCTCTTCATTTATTTGGTGCATTTGAGCTTGCTGACCCTTGATTTCTTTTTCTTTGATAAGAAAACTATTTAATTCTAACCTTATAACTTCCAAGGGATCAGATTAAACTACTGAGCTCCTTATTATTCTCCACCTAACTACTAATCCACCAAGGTTAAACACTTTGGTTGGATCTTCATTCTCTATCTATAAACATGAAATTTAAATAATGAATGAATCAAGATTAAACTTTTTGACCATCATGGATTGTGGCATTTGTTATAAGATGCACACAATCTTATTTTTTCAAAACAAAGTAAAAGTAGTGGCATTTGAATTTGCATCACTTTAAAAATATATTTTTTATCTCTTTCTGGTGGGGTCCATATGTTATTTTCTTTTTTGATCCTGTTCTTTTAGTCCTTTGATTTTTCTTTTAAGACTTACCCTCTTTACATTTTTTATTTTTAATATGGGAAAACATTTTGCATAAAACAAAAGTATGTACAATATTACAAGACTAATCATAGCAAATTCAAAATTATGAATCCTATTATTATAGGACCCTAACACAAGGTATCCTCCCCAAGCTATACTAAGGTACGTTGGTTTATTGTAATTTGGTTTATTTGACATATTATGCATTGCAGGAAGAGAAATATCAAATGGCTAGGAAGATGGTTGACTATAGAGACTCTCCCTACAAATCCGAAGAGAAATATGGGTTTCAGAACTCTTCAGATTTGGTAGTTACATTGCTAATTTTGAAGGACAAGATAAGGAGTTGTAAGGCAGATAATGATTAGATCATACAAGTACAAGAGAAGAAAACAGAGGTCAATGCTATACTTCTTTAAATTCTTTTCAGACTTGTCTCAACAAGGGACACTTCAGATCGGCCATGGACATGGGGATAAAACTAATGGATCATATGGTAGTAGATCTCTTGGTAGACACAAGTCAGATAGATATGACATAGTGAGAGATGGTAGGTTGTTCGACACTCCAGAAAGGAGGGGCGATGAGTACAAGTATTATTCTGGAACTTATTCTGATAGACATCATTAATGAGCGCCAATATTGTAGCAAGGATGCTGCAACTCCTAGGCTACCAAATTTACTTATCAACCTAGGGTTTGTACAAACTTGGAGGTGACAGTGCTATATGCACAAGTAAAAGTGAAGGTCTTGCCTATTGTCACTGTTCATCTGGCGAGAGACCCCAAGGGTTCCAAGCCAGACTTTTACAGAGTCAGAAGAAGCTTGATTCTTTGATGGAAGAAGAGTAAATTTATTCTAAGAGAGCTACTCTACTGCAGTAATGAGGAAAACAACATGTAATGCTAAATCACACCATATCCTAATTAACCATTTAAACAACTATGCTAAGTAGAATTTCCAAATCAACACTAAACTAATGATGCCATCTAAGTTACAGAAGTAAAGAGCATCAAACCATACTAATGTGTGAGTAAGAAAACTAAACTGAATATGTTTTCACTTTTTTTGGTTTTCTTTGGTAAAATCAAGCATGCAATTTAATTGTTCTTGTGGATGTGACAGGTGGACGGAAGGTGGTTGAGGATGGCTAGAAGGTTTAGGGCATGGTTGGATGGTGTGGAAGGGTCCTAGGAGGCATTTTGTGACTTCCTAGAGGTTCCCCATAAATTTAGCCTCAAAACAAGCTATTTTAGGAAAACCTATAGGATGTACTAGAAACCTACATGATGATCCTGTAGGAATTATAGGAAACCTGTAGGATACAACCGAGAGATAATAATGAGGTGTTGGAGGTGTTGCAAAGCTAGAAAAAGGTCTGTGAGGTGTGGGATAGGGTGTTAGAAGGTCTAAGAACACTCAAGAGTTAATATCCAAGAGAAGATATGGCTAGATTCACTCAATGTGTCTAGGGGGATTTCAGTGAAAAAGGACAAAAAAAATAGTGAGGGTGATGGTGGAACAAGAGATGGTTAAGGTTGATGAGGTGGGAGATGGATGTTGGTGATGAAGTCTAGACCTCCTCTTGAAGTACCTACAGTGCTGTAAAGATGTGTGTATTCAAAGATCTATGCAACAAGATAAATCTTTATAAACTAGAAAAGCATGAATCAATTTCCCATATTATGCATGAAGAAAGTGCTTAAGGAAATGAGAACATGAGTGAGATCTTATTGCAAAAATAGAGTAATGGAAAAACATGAAAATGAAATGAACCAAATTCTGAATGAAGGGAACAAACTCCAAAGCTCTTGCAAGAACTAGAAATCTATGTTTCTGGGGCTGCTGTAGGGTCTCTTCCTCAAGTCATCGTCCCAGAGGGAGGAAGTGAGGCCGAGGCACCTGATGAAAACCTTTTGGTGATTCTCTTCCTCCTTGCTAACCTACTAACTGAAAGAAGGCACAAATGGAAGTAAACTAACATACAACCAATCTAATCTACACTGTTGTAATGGAAATGCAGTTACTTAAGCAAATGAACAATCAAACTATGAATCTATGCTAACATACATGTACAATAAAGAGGAGCCTTCGCTGCTAGGGTTGGGCCCTAACCCAAGAGATTCAGCCCTCTAAGCTAACTCAGTGCTGGTGCAAAACAAAACTCATTCTTATTATCAAAACAATGGATTACATCAAAAACTATCACAAGTCTTGCAACTCGAAAATAGAGTAGAGTTTTACAATAAAAAATTTGAATCCTACGGAGGCCTTAGGCCTGTCTACTTATACATCTGAAATCTCCAATGCATTCATGAAAATTATGGAGGCTCAGTTCCCAAACTCGAGATAAACTGGTGCTTTTTCTTTCACTTTCTACCTTCTTGTCCTCATAATTTGGTTGTTTTCACTCTAAGCTGATGGAGAAATATTCAAATGGAGGGGTAGTAAATGAGGAGGATTTACCTCCTATAATTCCTCTCCCTTGTCCCATTAGATTTTTGACCAAGGTCTTTGCCAAAATTCCTTGCTTTTATCCTTTAATCCTGCATTAAATGCACATTAGACCACAAAGAAAAATATCCAACTCTAACTCATCTCATAAACAAAATATAATCAAAAGTATGCAATAAGTTGTGAGAATAGTTGGTTTGACTAGGCTAGGAGGTGAATTAAGGCCCATATAATTACCCAATGATGAGGCTCATCATCACCCCCTACTGAAAGTGTTGCTTATCCTATGAGGAACTTGGTCAATGTACATGTCCTTCATGGCTCTGGTAGGCTCTCTGACATCCCATGCCTCTGCTATGGTCTCTTTTTCTTGTTCATAGAAGCCTGCTTTATTTTCTACTTCTTCCCACTGCATATTTTCCTCTTCTTCTTTTCTCCCTTCTAACATCCCTAGGAGTAGTGGTGGACTGAGTTTTAGGCCTCTCCAATTGACCTTCAACCTTTGCATTGATTACTTATACATAGGTGTCATGTTGAGTACCTCTCTCAACCTTTGAGGGGAGTGATATTCCCTGATTTTCAAGTTGTGTGGCAGTGTGTTCCATCTCCTTAGGCAAGCATGAATACTATCATCTCCTTTTCCTGCAGTTGTCCCCTTAGCCATGCATTTTCCATCTCAAGTTGATCTCTCATTATTGCTTCTTTGTCCCTTAAGCCACTTAGCTCTTTGCCCATTTCTTTGAGCTTCTCTTCCATGTGTCTGATGTCTTCCACCCCTTTTGACTTGGTGATTTGCATCCATCGTTGGGTTTTGGCCCTCTCCTTCTCAATTTTGAAAAACAATGGGATCGCAAATTTTTGAGATGTCACCCTACCTCCTTCAATAAACCAGTAGTAGGAGTCTAGGTTAGGTTGGGGGCTTGGGTCCTTTAAGTCTAGGTTAGGTTGAGGGCTTGGGTCCTTTGAGTCTAGGTTAGGTTGGGGTGGCATACTATTGTTTTGGGAAGTTTTAGTGTCTATGGATAAATGCCTAAACCACTAGACTAGTAGCTAAGTCTAGAACAACAGTGCAAAGCATTCTCTACTTTTTCTATAACCAATAGATTAAATAATACAGTAAAGAAGCCTACCATAAGCTTTCGATTACTCCTTATATCCCTTGACCAATTCTATCACTCCTTTCTATACTTAATCCACTTGCACACAGACAGAAGACAAAAACCGATCAAAGCATATGATAATGATCTATTGATTAAACATAAAATGGAATCAAGTGCATAATACACATACAAAAGCATCAATAAACAATACAAACATATGGAAAAATATTTGAACACTTTATTAGTAAAAGGAAGAGTTACAACCCAATTTTCTTGATTCAGTGTCACTCCTCCAATTCAATCCCATCCTCTCCTCATGACAAGAAAGACATTTTGACATCATTATAATACTTGAAACCAACTGAAGTCTCATAATAACAACATCTCTCTATAATTCAATGATTTCCAGTCCTTAATCACTTAGAAGAGTGGTATTTTTATAGGTGAATGAAGGAAGTTATGCCATAAATGGTGACAATGAATGCCCTCCCAAAATTAGGATTTAGTTCCATGGAGGAAGGGATAAAGTGATTGATATTCCTTAACTTCCTCCCTCATCCAATTTCGAGCCCAAAGGATTGGATAGCCTTGGGAAACCTATAGAAGCATCCTCTGGATAAAAATATTTCAAACCCCAATGAATATTTAACTCAAATTCATGCAGCGCAGGCTAAAGAGGGCTCAAGTGCGCTATAATGCACCCTGGCAGTGTACTGGGCTACACTGCAGTGCACCCTGATAAAGGCCTGTCTGTGCTAATCTTCTTAGAGGCAGTTTTTGGATGATTTCAACCGTGGAATTTCTTGGGAAGGAGGCATTCTGATGGTTGACTTCATTAGGGCATGTAACAACTGAATTAGGGTTTGATGGGCCCTAATAGTACTGATCTGTAAGTCGGGGTTGATGTGCCTAAATGGATCTGTAACAGTTTCCCCCTAAAGCATGAAGTTGTAAATATGTATGTCAAGTGAAATACTTCACTATGTGGAGAGGAGGTTTCAAAGTGGAAGGTGACCTACATCAATTAAAATACATATATCACGATAATTTTATTTTTTCTCATGAACTTGCTGAGGGAAGGCATGTCCATGCTCAACTTATAAACTTTCATTACATGTACAAATATAGTCATCTATAGATATACACCCATGAATGGATGACCATGAATGTAAGGCCATTGTACATTTGATTTACTACTCTTGAAAATATCACAGCTCGGATGGATGAAACTAGATCCGGGGTCAATCTGGGGTCTTCAATCTCGTTCAATCTTTCGCTCAAGTACAAGTCTAACAATGTGAATAGATGACTTGAAGTTGAACATGGGAAGACATCATTTGATTACCAACCAATGATGTAAGTCGTTAATAGATGCAATAGGAATCACCAATAATGATAGTGACGCTCAAGGTACTATAGTACATTTCGCATGGTGTGAATAAATGATTTGATGTCGAACACCATACAAATTGTTTCGATCAAAGGCCAGTGATGTCAACCTATCGCTAGAAGTAAGAAACCTACCATTGATGTATGCAAGCCTTAAGGTACTGAAGGGGTGTTTCTAAGTCAACTTCTTGGATAATGTGCTAATGTCAACAAGAAGCAAATCGTCACAGGAGGGCCTTGATGTATCCCACATCAACGACACAAAACAAGGTAAATTATTTTGGAGATGAAAATCGACGAACGACAGAAGGTTCAAGAATGGCGGTCATGAAAATGAAGGTTTACAGTATTGTAAAGGATGAAGTTTGAATTGAATGACTTATCTTGAACATATCGGCGACACTAAAATGAATTGGTAGCATTGATCCAAAACAAGGTAATGGATGGTATGACAGACCAACGGTGTAATAGCCATCAAGTTGAATGACCCAACCCACATAGTCATGGTGATGAGGTGAAAGTGTCATGTTCAAGAGTGACTTGCTACCATAAAGAGTTCTCCCATTTTTCCCATTTTCCCCAGTCATTGCTGACTAGTACCTCTTTATTGTTATCAAGCTTGAGGAGGATAACATATGTTTTTTGTATAATTCCACCCTTCGAGTGAATCCATAGCCATTTGATGCTTTAACGAGTATAGCGAAGGTGAAACTTGGACTTGTCTAGATAGACAAGTTTGTCACTATTTGATGTTTTTAACAAGTTTAACGACAAAGATAACTTAGTCCTTTTCATGTTTAGTTTGAAAAGGGATGAAAAGGAAACTCCAAAATTTGTTTTTCGTAGATTTGTCTCTCAAGTCCAAAAAAGCATAAAACAATACGAAAGAGAACATATTGACCTTGCTTGATCAACATATTCATTTTTTGTAGTTAACCTTTCTCAACCTGAAAAATGGTTAAACTTATATTGAGTAGATATCAATTCCAATCCGTTAATAAGCTAGAAATGATAAGCACTCGACAATATTTTCATGTTTAGAGAGTCTGAAGAGAGCTTAAAGAGGACTCCACTTTGAGGAAAGAGTGGTGTCTAGGATAGCAACTGGTTCTAGTGATGTTGGAACTTCTCAAAACATGTTGATTTTTTTGAAGAGGCTGGCTAATAAGACCACTCATTGCAATTGTTCCTCACCAAGTGAAAGTCTATGATTGGCAAAAAGGATGGTGGTGATGGGATGAAAATAGCCAAGGCTCATCTGATGAAAGAGGTTGATAGAACGACAATCACGAGGGTTAAAAAATGGAAATGGGTTCATTTTTACACAAGTTTGAACCATAGGGAACTATGCTTGGATTTAGTTTCATGGTTACATAAGCCTAAAACGAAAAACTATGCTTAGATTTAGTTTCATTTTTACACAAGCCTAAAATGAAAAACTATGCTTGAGATTTATTTACATGCCCTTAGCATGATGAAAGAGAGAGTCTCCTATAACCAGATGGAAGTCACTGCGGTGAAGCAGGACGGTTATCCAACACTTTTTTGGCTTCATCTAGATAGGGACAAAGGCGAATGGGGTGATTCCCTTCACATAACCTATAGGGGAAATTAACTTTGCCACTAGGTGCATGCCCCCCAAGCTTCATTACATTCACCTAAGTAAACTACTTGTGGCTATTAGGTGGATGGAATGAAGGTTGTTTTATGAGATGAAGTGAAAGAATCCACTGGGATTTTACGAGATCTAATCAAAGACTCGACTTGAAACTTTTCTCCAGGGGACCTTGTTTCATTTTTTAATGAGCTTGACATAAGACATGGAATTATGCTCAAATTCTTTGTTTTGTTTTTTAGTGAGCTTGACACAAGACAAGGAACAATGCTTATAGGAATTGTTTCATTTTTTAATGAAGTTGACACAAGACAAGGAACTATCCTCATACTCTTTGTTTCATTTTTTAATGAGGTTGACACAAGACCAGGAACTGTCCTCGTATTCCTTGGTTTCATTTTTTAATGAGGTTGACACAAGACAAGGAACTATCCTCATGGAAGCTGTTTCATTTTTTAATCAGGTTGACACAATAAAGGAACTATCCTCATACTCATTGTTTCATTTTTTAACAAGGTTGACACAAGACAAGGAACTATCCTCATATTCCTTTCATCACAACTCATAAGAGGTCATGAAGGAGAGATCTGGTTCCAATGCCCCCAGTACATGATGTACAACATCATTGAAATGATTGCCTGTTGATGTAAGTATGGAACGGGTTGCCACATAATTAACCCGTGGCGGGGATGATACCACTGGTACAAAATGACCATTTAGGGAAGATGGTTTAATAGGAGCCATATTTTGATTGGGAAATGAAAGTTGGTCAACAGTGAAAATTCTGCCTTTATGTAGGAAACAAATCACTTGAAAGAGTGTTGAAACAATAGCTCCCATGTCATAAAAATAGTCACACCCAAGAAGTAAATTGTAATCTAAAGGGACTTGGGACTACCATCACATTTAGATAAATGATTTTTCCTACCAAAGTAATAGGTAACTGAGGGAGGATACCTAATGGTTGATTAGTTCCTCTGTTAAAAGCCAACAGATTCTGGGTAACAGGCACAAGTGGCAACGAATCAAGCGCTTGCCAAGTAGTTGAGGAATGGATACTCACTGATGCACCTTCATCTATAATAGTGCCAAATACAATCATATTACAAACTTGTACTATGATCTAGAAAGGCATATAATAAGGAGGACATAATCCTTCTAGTCGATTCCAATCAAAGGAAGTGACTAGACTACTTGGAGGGGGTATCGTAGAAACAGGAAAATTAACCCCTTGAGTTACGAGAGCGGGAGAATTTTCCTCCTGTCTTGATGGAACAGGAGGATTGCCCCTAAGCTCATTTGAATCTAAAGAAACAAAAATAACTTGAGTGGTATCATATTCACTCTCTTCCGAAAAGGTACGATTTATTGAAGGTGAAATCAGATCAATTGTTACAGCGACCTGTTGATTTGAGTTGAGTACAGACTCATAGGATTCACTTTCAGAGAGAGTGGGTTTGATCGACGGTTGATTTTGGTCAGTCAATTCATCAACTAGTGAAGGATTAAGGGATAGTATCCTATAACCAGATGGAAGTTGCTGCGGTGAAGCAGGATGGTTATCCAACACTTTTTTGGCTTCATCTAGATAGGGACAAAGGTGAATGGGGTGATTCCCTTCACATAACCTTTAGGGAAACTTTACTTTACCCTTGATTCCATGAACTTTACTATGACTAGTTGATGGTTTGTCACCAACATGATCTCTAGAAGTTGATGAAACAGGATGATGTGAACGAGAAGACCATTCTTCTAAGATCTGAGGAATATCATGACAATTTCAAAGAAGATGGTCTCCCACACAAAGTTTGCATGGATATCAAACTTTGTGAGGCTTGATGCATGGTTTCTCATCAGATGTTGCATTCAAAGCAATGGCTACTTGGTTTCCCCTCTGCTGAATTTGATTCTTCTTCATCTTCTTCCCTTTCTTCTTCTTTTTAGCCACTTGATTACTAGTACCAATACTTTCACTAGGTGAAGAGGAAGAAGGGGAGGAAGGAACAACAGAGGAAGAAGGCAAAGGGTTAACTTTAAGATCAATTGGAGGTTGATTTTTTCAAGTTCAAGGAGTACACAATTGTGGAGAGACCACAACATTTTGAACCAAGGAGGTTGAAAACAATCATACTTGCAAGCCAATGGTAAATCCCGGAAGGGACAATGTAGCCATATATGGAGCACCATGTTAGAAAATTATATATTACAGAGCAATGGAAAACATAGAATATTGCAGAAATATAAACACAGAAAACACATAAAATCAGAGAGACACATATATACGTGGTTCACCCAGTTTGGGTTATGTCCACCCCAAAAAACCAAACCTTCTTTTCTATTATCCATCAAAATGAAGAGACACAACCTACAACAGATCCGTTGTAATATCCTTTGTTTTCTCTCATAGTCTCACCTCTCTATTTCTCACTCAGAGAATACACATCTATTACACAGCCTCAATACAATGTCCTCATACAAAGAGAGGGTTTGCCTTCTAGGGAAAAAAAACACTAAACCAAGCATAAGTTCTACCATCCGATCATCTACCTAATACGGCCCAAATTGACTAGAAATTACTATACTTTTACAAAGCAATATTACATTTGTTTTTAGCCTTGGGGGTGATGCCCACAAACCCCCCAACTGGCGGGGATTAGCCTCCATAGACCCCTGCAGGGGGGACAAGTCCCTCCTGCACCCCCCGCGTGGAGGGGTGTATAAACTTCCTAGGGGCATACATTCCGCTGAAACAAAGAGGTCTAAATAATCATGCTCCACACCCAACAATCTCCCACTTGGAGAATGATTGTAGCAACTCCATCGCTGCTTCATTTGCTAGACAATGACTCCTATCTGGACCTGGCTATTTCTCATCTTCATCGTCATCCTTGAAGACCAATTGAAACTGAGCATATTCTCAGTTTCCTCCCTGGTTACAGTTTTTGTTAGCTTATCTGTAGGATTCTGGCTAGTGTGTATCTTTTGCAGCTTCAACTCAACATCTTCCAACACTAATCGTATGAAATGATACCTGAGTTGTATGTGTTTAGTCCTAGAATGAAATGTTGAGTTCTTTGCAAGATGAATGGCACTTTGGCTATCACTATATAATGTGCCCATATCATGCTTCTTACCAAATTCACCCATAAACCTTTCTAACTAAATCATTTCTTTACTAGCCACTATAGTAGCAACATACTCTGCTTCTGTTGTTGAAAGTGCAACAACACTTTGGATTTTTGAAACCCAACTGACAGTTATTCCACCTATAGTAAATACATATCCTGTAGTGCTCCTCCTATTATCTTTGTCACCTGCCATATCGGCATCAACATATTCCTGTAGAGAAATGTTTGAACCACCAAAGCATAATGCTTGATTTGTGGTACCTTTCAAAAATTTGAGAATCCATTTCATTGCCATCCAATGTTCCTTTCCTAGATTGTTCATGTACCTGCTTACAATTCCCACTGCATGTGCAATATCAGGCCTTGTGTAGACCATTGCATACATTAAGCTTCCAACTGTTGATGCATATGGAACTTTAGACATATAATCCATGTCTTCTTGGGTCTTTGGGCATATTTCCTTACTAAGTTCGAAATGGCTAGCAAAAGGTGTACTAATTGGTTTTGCATTGTGCATATTAAATCTTTTCAACACCTTTTGTATGTACTCATTCTGAGACAATGTTAATTTGTGATTTTTCCTGTCTCTAGTTATTCTCATACCTCTAAGGATTTGTTTTGAAGCTCCCAAATCCTTGATTGCAAATGAATTTGCCAATTTTCTTTTGAGCACATTTATTTCTTACATGTTAGACCCTGCAACAAGCATGTCATCTACATACAATAACAATATAATATAGCTGCCATCATTTTTCTTTTTCAGATAAACACAATAATCAGAGTGACATCTAGTATAACCTTGTTCAGAAAAAAATTTGTCAAATTTTACATACCACTGCCTTGGAGCCTGTTTTAAGCCATACAAGCTCTTCTTCAACTTGCACACTAGTTTTTGCTTCCCTTTTTACCTCATATCCTTGTGGCTACTGCATACATATCTTTTCCTCCAAATCCCCATGGAGAAAGGTTGTCTTTACATCTAATTGATCAAGATGAAAATCTTCAACTACTACTAGACTTAAAATAGTTCTGATTGAAGTCATTCTAACAACACGAGAAAATATTTCATCAAAATCAATACCTTCCTTCTGTGAAAACCCCTTCACCACAAGTCTAGCTTTGTACCTTTGTTTTCGTCCATCTTCTTCCTTCAGCCTGGAAACAAATTTTATTCTTCAATGTAGTTTTACTCACAGACAACCTGACTAAGTCCCAAGTCTGGTTATGCATTAAGGACTCCATCTCTTCTTCCATGGTTACCTCCCAGCTCTTCCTGCTTTCAACCTGCATTGCTTCTTCATAACATTCGGGTTCACCAGAATCAGTCAACAATAAATAATATAATGAAGGAGAGTATCATTTAGGGGGTATACTTATCCTGGTAGATCTTCTAACACCACTTTCAGGTGTTTGGGGTGCCTGTTGCTATTGTGGTGGTTGTTGTTGTTGTGGTTTTTTATTATTATTATTTTCAGGCACCTTTTATTTTTTAGTGATTTCATCAAGAACTGCGTATTCCTTGTTTTCCTTTTCTTGTTTCTTTTCCTTCAACTGATTCTTATACAAGACCTTTTCATTGAATATTACATCTCTGCTCCTAATGATTTTGTGATTTTCATAATCATGTAAGTGATAATCAAAATCATTAACACCATATCCAATAAAATTACATTTCTTTGACTTTGCCTCAAGCTTTGTTCTATTTTCTTTATTAATATGGACAAAGGCCTCACAACCAAAAGGCCTTAAAAAAGAGTAGTTTACCTTTTTTACCTATCTATGCTTCCTTTGGAACACCGCCATCCAAGGAACTTGAAGCCCCTATGTTTATTAAATAAACAACAATATCTACAACATCTGCCCAAAATTGTAAAAGCAATCCTGCATGCAATCTCATGCACCTTGCATGCTCCATGATTGTTTTGTTCATCTTTTTTGACACTCCATTTTCTTGCGGTGTTCTTGGAACTTTCTTCTCTCTCTGAATTCCATGCTCTGAACAATACCTATCAAACTCTTTGTTGCAATATTCACCTCCATTGTATGATCTGAGACACTTCAATTTCATTCCTGTCTCAATCTCAACCAAAGCTTTCCATTTCTTGAAAGTATCAAATACATCAGATTTATTCTTAATACAATAAATCCAAGTTTTTCTAGTTGCATCATCAATAAAATTAACATAATAATGAGAGCCACTAAGAGATGATACCTGAGCAAGTCCGCATACATCTGTATGCACAAGCTCTAATTTTTTGCTCTTCTTTTCTTTCCCAACTCTAAGAAATATGACTCTCTTCTGTTTTCCATAAATGCAATTCTCACAAAAGTCCAAATCAACATTCTTCATACCAGGCAGCAAATTCCTTGAGTGAAGAATCTTCATCCCCTTTTCACTCATGTGTCTGAGCCTATGATGCCATAATGCTGCATCTATTCCTTTGAAAGTTAAAGCATCAACAGAGCTAGAAATACCATTGCATAAATACAATGTAACAAGCTTTTCACCTTTTGCTATTACTAGGGCTCCTTTGGTGACCTTCCGAGCTTTATCTGTGAAAGTTTTCACAGAACCTTCACCGCCTAATTGCCCTATTGAAATCAGATTTTTCTTCAGATCTGGAACATATCTTACATCCTTTAGTAGCGATTGGTTTCCATTCTACTGTTTTACAAGAACCTTACCCATTCCAACAGTTTTATAGGGTTTATCATCACCTAAACGAACTTGTCCAAAATCTCCTTGAACATAGTCATGAAAGTATTTCTTATCAGGTGTGGCATGGAATGAGGCCCCTAAATCTACCACCCAGGAATCAGTAATATTTTCGAAAGAAAGAAACAAATCATCTTGTAACACCTCACCTGTCACATTTGCTTCATGATTGTTTTCTTGCTATGCATCTCCTTCTTTTCTCTTCCGATATATATAGTCTTTCTTTAGGTGTCCTTTCTTTCCACATTTCCAGCACACTATCCTCGATCTAGACTTGGATATGCCTTTCCTTGATTTACTGTGATATCCTAAGCTCTTTCCTATTTCCATTTTTCTTCCCTTAAACTCTGCACCCAAATCATTACCTGATGTCACACCAAAGCTTTTCTGTCACATTTCCTCACTAAGGATAGCACCAACAACATCATCAAACTTTAAAGTACTAGATCCAGAGTTACTAATGGCCATTACTAAACCATTCCAACTTTCTGGAAATTTAGCACAAGAAAAACAGAGCTCTAAATTCATCATCAAAGTTTACCCCTACATAACTTAACTGACTTGTAACAGTATTAAAATCATTTAAATGGTCTACAATAGATCCACCTTCTGACATTTTCATATTAAATAATCGTTTCACAAGAAATACCTTGTTTGAGGCCAAGAATTTTTTATATAGTTTCGCCAACGCCTTAATCAAACCCTCTATTGTTGCCTCCTTCGAAATGTTGAAGCCGACCAATGTTGTGAGGCATAACCATACTATTCTGAGTGCCTTACTATCAAGAATGTTCCATTATTCATCTGTCATACCCGTCGACATATTTATTTTTCCGCCTAATGGTAGGTACATATCTTTCTGATACAGATAATCTTCCATCTGCATCTTCCACACTGAAAAGTTTTGGCTGTTAAATTTCTCGACCCTAAACTTACCATCTTCTACCATTTCTCCCACTCAAACGAGGAACCCTTCTTTCCTGCGAGTTTATCAGCCAAATAGACCTTCGGCTCTAATACCAGTTGTTAGAAAATTATATATTACAGAGTAATGGAACACATAGAATATTGCAGAAATATAAACACAGAAAACACATAAAACCAGAGAGACAGAGATATATGTGGTTCACGCAGTTTAGGCTATGTCCACCCCAAACAGGCAGTCCTTCCTTTCTATTATCCAACAAAATGAAGAGACACAACCTACAACAGATCCACTGTAATATCCTCTATTTTCTCTCACAGTCTCACCTCTCTGTTTCTCGCTCAGAGAATACACATCTATTACATAGCCTCAATACAATGCCCTCATATAAAGAGAGGGGTTTCCTTCTAACTAAAAAAACTCTAAACTAAACATAAGTTCTACCATCAGATCATCCACCTTATGAATGACCTAGATTGACTAGAAATTACTATACTTTTACAAGGCAATTTTACATCTATTTTTAGCTTTAGGCGAGCTGCCCCTGAAACCCCCGTCGGGGGACCGCTGGCCCCGGGACCCCCCAGCCGGGGGTGATTAGCCCCCTCGAACCTCCATGGGGGGGAAAAGTCCCTCCCATACCCCCCCCCCAGGGAGGGGTGTACAAACTTCCTGGGGTATACATTCGGCTAAAACAAAGACCTATAAATAATCATGCTCCACACCCAACAATCTCCCACTTGGAGAATGATTGTAGCAACTCCATCGTTGCTTCATTTGCTGGACGATGAATCCTCTTTGGACCTCACTATTTCTCATCATCATCGTCATCCTTGAAGACTAATTGAAACTGAGCATATTCTCAGTTTCTCCCTGATTACAACTTTTGTTAGCATATCTGCAGGATTCTGGCTAGTGTGTATCTTTTGTAGCTTCAACTCTCCATCTTCCAACATTGATCGTATGAGATGGTACTTGAGCTGTATGTGTTTAGTCCTGAAATGAAATGTTGAGTTCTTTGCAAGATGAATGTCAGTTTGGTTATCACTGTATAACATGCCCATATCATGCTTCTTACCCAATTCACCCATAAACCTTTGTAACCAAATCATTTATTTACTAGCCTCTGTAGCAGCAACATACTCTGCTTTTGTTGTTGAAAGTGCAACAACACTTTGGATTTTTGAAACCCAATTGATAGCTGTTCAACCAATAGTAAATATATATCTTGTAGTGCTCCTCCTGTTATCTGTGTCCCCTGCCATATCTACATCAACATATACCTATAGAGAAATGCTTGAACCACCAAAGAATAATGCCTTATTTGTGGTACCTTTCAAATATTTGAGAATCCATTTTACTGTCATCCAATGTTCCTTTCCTGGATTGTTCATGTACCTGCTTACAACTCCCACTGCATGTGCAATATCAGGCCTTGTGCAAACCATTGCATACATTAAGCTTCCAACTACTGATGCATATGGAACCTTAGACATATAATCCATGTCTTATTGGGTCTTTAGGCACATTTCCTTACTAAGTTTGAAATGGCTAGCAAAAAGTGCACTAACTAGATTTGAATTGTGCATATGAAATCTTTTCAACACCTTTTGTATGTACTCATTCTGAGACAATGTTAATTTGCAATTTTTCCTGTCTCTAGTTATTCTCATACCAAGGATTTGTTTTGCAGCTCCAAAATCCTTCATTTCAAATGAATTTGCCAATATTTTGAGCACATTTATTTCCTACATGTTACACCCTACAACAAGCATGTCATCTACATACAATAACAATATAATGTAGCTGCCATCATTTTGCTTTTTCAGATAAACACAATGATCAGAGTGACATCTAATATAACCTTGTTCAAACATAAACTTGTCAAATTTTAGATACCACTACCTTGGATCCTGTTTTATGCCATACAAGATCTTCTTCAACCTGCACACTAGTTTTTCCTTCCCTTTTCCCTCATATCCTTGTGGCTGCTACATATATATCTCTTCCTCCAAATCCCCATGAAGAAAGGTTGTCTTTACATCTAACTGCTCAAGATGCAAATATTCAACTACTACTAGACTTAAAGTAGTTCTGATTGAAGTCATTCTAACAATAGGAGAAAATATTTCATCAAAATCAATACCTTTCTTCTGTGCAAACCCCTTCACCACAAGTCTAGCTTTGTACCTTTGGTTTCCTCCATCTTCTTCCTTCAGCCTGTAACCCATTTATTTTTCAATGTAGTTTTTCCTGCAGGCAACCTGAGTAAGTCCCAAGTCTTGTTATGCATTAAAGAGTCCATCACTTCTTCCATGGCTACCTCCCACTTCTTCCTGATTTCAACCTGCATTCCTTCTTCATAACATTCAGGTTCAGCAGAATCAGTTAACAATAAATAATATAATCAAGGAGAGTATCGTTCAGGAGGTATACATATCCTGGTAGATTTTCTAACACCACTTTTAGGGTGTTTGGGGTGCCTATTGCTGTTGTTGTGGTTGTTGTTGTTGTGGTTGTTGATTATTATTATTTTCAGACACCTTTTATTTTTCAATGATTTCATCAAGAACTGCGTATTCCTTGTTTTCTTTTTTTTTTCTTCTTTTCCTGCAATTGATTCTTATACAAGACCTTTTCATTGAATATTACATCTCTTCTCCTAATGATTTTGTGATTTTTATAATCATATAAGCAATAACCAAAATCATTAACACCATATCCAATAAAGGTACATTTCTTTGACTTTGCCTCAAGCTTGTTCTATTTTCTTTATTAATATGGACAAAGGCCTCACAACCAAAAGGCTTTAAAAAAGAGTAGTTTACCTTTTTACCTGTCGATGCTTCCTCTGGAACACCACCATCCAAGGAACTTGAAGGCCCTCTATTTATTAAATAGATAGCAGTATCTACAGCATCTACTCAAAATTGTAAAGGCAATCCTACATGCAATCTCATGCACCTTGCACTCTCCATGATTGTTTTATTCATTCTTTCTGACACACCATTTTCTTGTGCTGTTCTTGGAACTGTCTTCTCTCTGTGAATTCCATGCTCTGACTAGTACCTATCAAACTCTTTACTGCAATATTCACCTCCATTTTCTGATTTGAGACACTTCAATTTCTTTTCTGTCTCAATCTCAACCAAAGCTTTCCATTTCTTGAAAGTATCAAATAAATCAAATTTATTCTTAATACAATAAATCCATGTTTTCTAGTTGCATCATCAATAAAAGTAACATAATAGCGAGAGCCACCATGAGATGATACCTGAGCAGGTCCCCATACATCTGTATGCACAAGCTCTAATTTTTCACTCTTCTTTTCTTTTCCAACTCTGAGAAATCTGACTCTCTTCTGTTTTCCATAAATGTAATTCTCACAAAAGTCCAAATCAACATTCTTCAAACCCAGCAACAAATTCCTTGCATGAAGAATCTTCATCCCCTTTTCACTCATGTCTCCAAGCATATGATGCCATAATGTTGCATCTGCTCCTTTGGAAGTTAAAGCATTAATAGAGTTAGAAATACAATTGCACAAGTACAATGTACCAACCTTTTCACCTTTTTCTATTACTAGCGCTCCTTTGGTGACCTTCCAAGCTTTATCTGTGAAAGTTGTCACACAACCTTCACTGCCTAACTGCCCTGTTGAAATCAGATTTTTCTTCAGATCTGGAACATACCTTACCTCCTTTAGTAGCCATTGGTTTCCATTCTGCTGTTTTATAAGAACCTTACCCATTCCAAAAATTTTACAGGGTTTATCATCACCCAATTGGACTTGTCGAAAATCTCCTTGAACATAGTCATGAAAGTATTTCTTATCAGGTATGGCATGGAATGAGGCCCCTGAATCTACTACCCAGGAATCAATAATATTAATCGAAAGAAAGAATCAAAGCATCTGGTAACACCTCACCTGTCACATTTGCTTCTTGATTGTTTTCTTGTTGTGCATCTACTTTTTTTCCCTTCCAAGATCTACAGTATTTCTTTAGGTGTCCTTTCTTTCCACATTTCCAGCACACTATCCCTGATCTGGACTTGATTCTGCCTTTCCTTGATTGTTTACGATATCCTGAGCTCTTTCCTATTTCAATTTTCCTTCCCTGGACTCTGTACCCAATGCATTACCTGATGTCTCACTGGAGATTTTCCGTCGCATTTCCTCGGTAAGGATAGCACCGACAACATCATCAAACTTTAAAGTATTAGATCAAGAAACAGAGTTACTAATGGCCATTACTAAACCATTCCAACTTTTTGGCAATGAGCACACCAATAACAAAGCTCCAACTTCATCATCAAAGTTTACCCCTACAGAACTTAAATGACTCGTAACAGTATTAAAATCATTTAAATGGTCTGCAACAGATCCACCTTACGACATGTTCATATTAAATAATTGTTTCATAAGAAATACCTTATTTGAGGCCAAGGGTTTTTCATATAGTTTCGCCAATGCCTTAATCAAACCATCTGTCATTGTTTCCTTCGAAATGTTGAAGGCAACCGATGCTGCGAGGCACAACCGTACTATTCCAAGTGCCTTTCTATCGAGAAGGTTCCATTATTCATCTGTCATACCTATTGGCATCTTTGTTTTTCCGCCCAATGGTAGGTACAAATCTTTCTGATACAGATAATCTTCCATCTACATCTTCCACAGTGAAAACTTTTGGCCGTTAAATTTCTCGACCCTAAACTTACCATCTTCTGCCATTGCTCTCACTCGAACGAGGAACCCTTCTTTCCTATGAGTTGATTAGCCAAATAGACCTTCGGCTCTAGTACCATTTGTTAGAAAATTATATATTACAGAGCAATCAAACACATAGAATATTATAGAAATATAAAAACATAAAACACATAAAACTAGAGAGACACAGATATACGTGGTTCACCCAGTTTGGGCTATGTCCACCGCGAACAGCCAGTCCTTCCTTTCTATTATCCAACAAAATGAAGAGACACAACCTACAGTAGATCTGCTGTAATATCCTCTGTTTTCTTTCACAGTCTCACCTCTCTATTTCTCGCTTAGAGAATAAACATCTATTACACAGCCTCAATACAACGCCCTCATACAAAGAGAGGGTTTGCCTTCTAGGGAAAAAAACCCTAAACTAAACATAAGTTCTACCATCAAATCATCCATCTAATGAACAACCCAGATTGACTAGAAATTACTATACTTTTATAAGGCAATTTTACATCTATTTTTAGCTTCAGGGGTATTGCCCCCGAAACCCCTTTCGAGGGACCGCTGGCCCTCGAACCCCCCACCCGTGGGGGGATTAGCCTCCCCCGAACCTCCACGGGGGGGGACAAGTCCCTTCCACACCCCCCTATTTGGAGGGGTGTACAAACTTCCTGGGGGTATACATTCAGCTGAAATAAAGACCTCTAAATAATCATGCTCCACACCCAACAATCTCCCACTTGGAGAACGATTGTAGCAACTCCATCACTGCTTCATTTGCTAGAATGACTCCTCTTTGGACCTGACTGTTTCTCATCTTCATCATCATCCTTGAAGACCAATTGAAATTGAGCACATTCTCAGTTTCTCCCTGCTTACAACTTTTGTTAGCATATTTGTAGGATTATGGCTAGTCTGTATCTTTTGCAGCTTCAACTCCCCATCTTCGAAAATTGATCGTATGAAATGGTATTTGAGCTATACATGTTTAGTACTGGAATGAAATTTTGAGTTCTTTGCAAGATGAATGGCACATTTGCTGTCAATGTATAACGTGCCCATATCATGCTTCTTACCTAATTCACCCATAAACCTTTGTAACCAAATATTTTCTTTACTAGCCTCTGTAGCAGCAACATACTCTTCTTTTGTTGTTGAAAGTGAAACAACATTTTGGATTTTTGAAACCCAGCTGACAATTATTCCACCTACAATAAATACATATCTTGTAGTGCTCCTCCTTTTATCTCTGTCACCTGTCATATATGCATCAACATATCCCTATAGGGAAATGTTTGAACCACCAAAGCATAATGCTTGATTTGTGGTACCTTTCAAATATCTAATAATCCATTTCACTGCCATCTAATGTTCCTTTCCTAGATTTTTCATGTACCTGCTTACAACTCGCACTGCATGTGCAATATCAAGCCTTGTACAGACCATTGCATACATTAATCTTCCAACTGCTGATGCATATGGAACTTTAGACATATAATCCATGTCTTGTTGGGTCTTTGGGCACATTTCCTTACTAAGTTTGAAATGGCTAGAAAAAGGTGTACTAACTAGTTTTTCATTGTGCATATTAAATCTTTTCAACACCTTCTGTATGTACTCATTCTGAGACAATGTTAATTTGTGATTTTTCCTATCTTTAGTTATTCTCATATGAAGGTTTTTTTTTGCAGCTCCCAAATCCTTCATTGCAAATGAATTTTCCAATTTTGTTTTGAGCACATTTATTTAATGCATGTTATACCCTGCAACAAGCATGTCATCTACATAAAATAACAATATAATATAGCTACCATCATTTTTTTTTTTCAAATAAACACAATAATCAGAGTGACATCTATTATAAACTTGTTCAAACATAAACTTGTCAAATTTTAGATACCACTGCCTTGGAGCCTATTTTAAGCCATACAAGCTCTTCTTCAACCTGTAGACTAGTTTCTCCTTCCCTTTTACCTCATATCCTTGTGGTTGTTGCATATATATCTCTTCCTCCAAATCCCCATGGAGAAAGGTTGTCCTTACATCTAACTGCTCAAAATGCAAATCTTCAACTACTACTAGACTTAAAATAGTTCTGATTGAATTCATTTTAACAAGAGGAGAAAATATTTCATCAAAATCAATACCTTTTTTCTGTGCAAACCCTTTCACCACAAGTCTAACTTTGTACATTTGTTTTCCTCCATCTTCTTCCTTCAGCCTATAAACCCATTTATTCTTCAATGTAGTTTTTCTTGCAGGAAACCTAACTAAGTCCCAAGTCTGGTTATGCATTAAGGAGTGCATCTCTTCTTCCATGGCTACCTCCGACTTTTTCCTGCTTTCAACCTGCATTGCTTCTTCATAACATTCTGGTTCACCAGAATCAGTCAACAATAAATAATATAATGAAGGAGAGTATCGTTCAGGGAGTATACTTATCCTGGTAAATCTTCTAACACCACTTTCAGGTGTTTGGGGTGCCTATTTCTGCTGTGGTAGTTGTTGTTGTTGTGGTTGTTGATTATTATTATTTTCAAGCACCTTTACATTTTCAGTGATTTCATTAAGAACTGCGTATTCCTTGTTTTCCTTTTCCTGTTTCTTTTCCTGTAATTGATTCTTATACAAGACATTTTCATCGAATATTACATCCCTGCTCCCAATGATTTTGTGATTTTCATAATCATATAAACAATAACCAAAATCATTAACACCATATCCAAAAAAGGTACATTTCTTTGACTTTGCCTCAAGCCTTGTTCTATTTTCTTTATTAATATGGACAAAGGCCTCACAACCAAAAGGCTTTAAAAAATAGTAGTTTACTTTTCTACCTATCCATGCTTCCTCTGGAACACCACCATCCAAGGAACTTGAAGGCCCTCTCTTTATTAAATAAATAGTAGTATCTACAACATCTACCCAAAATTGTAAAAGCAATCCTGCATGCAATCTCATGCACCTTGCACGCTCCATGATTGTTTTGTTCATCCTTTTTGACACACCATTTTCTTGTAGTGTTCTTGGAACTATATTCTCTCTGTGAATTCCATGCTTTGAATAGTACCTATCAAACTCTTTGCTGCAATATTCACCTGCATTGTCTAGTCTAAGACACTTCAATTTCTTTCCCGTCTCAATCTCAACCAAAGCTTTCCATTTCTTGAAAGTATCAAATACATCAGATTTATTTTTAATACAATAAATCCAAGTTTTTTTAGTTGCATCATCAATAAAAGTAACATAATAACGAAAGCCACCGAGAGATGATACCCGAGCAGGTCCCCATACATCTGTATGAACAAGCTCTAATTTTTCACTCTTATTTTCTTTCCCAACTCTGAGAAATCCGACTCTCTTCTATTTTCCATAAATGAAGTTCTCACAAAATTCCAAATCAACATTCTTCAAACCCGGTAGAAAATTCCTTGAGTGAAGAATCTTCATCCCCTTTTCACTCATGTGTTTGAGCCTATGCTGCTATAATGCTGCATCTTCTCCTTTCCAAGTTAAAGCATTAACAGAGTTAGAAATACCATTGCATAAATACAATGTACCAACCTTTTCGTCTTTTGCTATTAATAGGGCTCCTTTGGTGACCTTGCAAGCTTTATTTGTGAAAGTTGTCACACAACCTTCACCACCTAACTAACCTTTTGAAATTAGTTTTTTCTTCAGATTTGGAACATACCTTACCTGTTTTAGTAGCCATTGGTTTCCATTCTGCTGTTTTACAAAAACCTTACCCATTCTAACAATTTTACAAGGTTTATCATCACCCAAACGGACTTGTCCAAAATCTTCTTGAACATAGTCATGAAAGTATTTCTTATCAGGTGTGTCATGGAATGAGGCCCCTGAATCTACCACCCAAGAATTAGTAATATTTTTGAAAGAAAGAATCAAAGCATCTTGTAACACCTCACTTCACATTTTCTTCATGATTTTTTTCTTGTTGTGCATATCCTTCTTTTCCCTTCCGAGATCTACAGTCTTTCTTTAGGTGTCCTCTCTTTCCACATTTCGAGCACACTATTCCTGATCTGGGCTTGGATCTGCCTTTCCTTGATTCACTGCAATATCTTGAGCTCTTTCCTCTTTCCATTTTTCTTCCCCTAGACTCTGCACTCAAGCATTACTCGATGTCTCACCAGAGCTTTTCCGTCGCATTTCCTCGCTAAGGATAGTGCCCACAACATCATCAAACTTTAAAGTACTAGATCCAGAAACAGAGTTAGTAATGGCCATTTCTAAACCATTCCAACTTTCTAGCATTGAGCACAAGAATAATAGAGCTCTAACTTCATCATCAAAGTTTACCCCTACAGAACTTAACTGACTTGTAACAGTACTAAAATCATTCAAATGGTCTACAACAGATCCACCTTCCGACATATTCATATTAAATAACCATTTCATAAGAAATACCTTGTTTGAGGCTAAGGGTTTTTCATATAGTTTCGCCAACGCCTTAATCAAACCCTCTTTCATTGTTTCCTTCGAAATGTTGAAGGTGACCGACGTTTTGAGGCAAAACCATACTATTCTGAGTGCCTTACTATTGAGAAGGTTCCATTCTTCATCTACTATACCAGCCAACATCTTTGTTTTTCTGCCCAATGGTAGGTACAGATCTTTTTGATACAGATAATCTTCCATCTGCATCTTCCACAATGAAAAGTTTTGGCCATTAAATTTCTCGGCCCTAAACTTACCATCTTCCACCATTACTCCCACTCGAATGAGGAACCCTTCTTTCCTACGAGTTTATCAGCAAAATAGACCTTTGGCTCTATTAACAGTTGTTAGAAAATTATATATTATAGAGCAATGGAACACATAGAATATTGTAGAAATATAAACACAGAAAACACATAAAACCAGAGAGACACAAATATACGTGGTTCACCCAGTTTGGGCTACGTCCACCTCGAACAGCCATTCCTTTATTTCTATTATCCACAAAATGAAGAGACACAACCTACAATAGATCTACTGTAATATCCTCTATTTTCTCTCACAGTCTCACCTCTTCGTTTCTTTCTCTGAGAATACACATCTATTACATAGCCTCGATACAATGCCCTCATACAAAGAGAGGGGTTTCCTTCTAAGGAAAAGAACCCTAAAATAAACATAAGTTCTACTGTCAGATCATCAACCTAATGAACAACCGAGATTGACTAGAAATTACTATACTTTTACAAGGAAATTATACATATGTTTTAGCTTCGGGGGCACTACCCCCGAAACCCCTGTTGGGGGCCCCCGCTGGCCCCCAACCGGGGGGGATTAGCCCCCCCCAACCCCCGCAAGGGGGGACAAGTCCCTCCCACACCCCACTGTGTGGAGAGGTGTACAAACTTCCTGGGGGTATACATTCGGCTGAAACAAAGACCTCTAAATAATCATGCAACACACCCAACAATCTCCCACTTGGAGAATGATTGTAGCAACTCCATCGCTACTTCATGTGCTAGACAATGACTCCTCTTTGGACCTGGCTATTTCTCATCTTCATCATCATCCTTGAAGACCAATTGAAACTGAGCATATTCTCAGTTTCTCCTTGGTTACAATTTTTGTTAGGATATCTGCAGGATTCTGGCTAGTGTGTATCTTTTGCAGCTTCAACTCTTCATCTTCCAACAATGATCGTATGAAATGGTACTTGAGTTCAATGTGTTTAGTCCTAGAATGAAATGTTGAGTTCTTTGCAAGATGAATCTCCCTTTGGCTATCACTGTATAAGGTGCCAATATCATGCTTCTTACCCAATTCACCCATAAACCTTTGTAACCAAATAATTTCTTTACTAACCTTTATAGCAGCAACATACTCTGCTTCTATTGTTGAAAGTGCAACAACACTTTGGATTTTTGAAACGCAATTGATAGTTGTTTCACTTACAGTAAATACATATTCTGTAGTGCTCCTCCTGTTATCTCTGTCACCTGCCATACTTGCATCAACATATCCATGTAGAGAAATGTTTGAACCACCAAAGCATAATGGTTGATTTGTGGTACCCTTAAAATATCTAAGAATCCATTTCACTGCCATCCAATGTTCGTTTCTTGGATTTTTCATGTACTTAGTTACAACTCCCACTGCATGTGCAATATCAGGCCTTATACAGACTATTTCATACATTAAGCTTCTAACTGCTGATGCATATGGAACTTTAGACATATAATCCATGTCTTCTTGGGTCTTTGGGCACATTTCCTTACTAAATTTGAAATTTCTAGAAGAATGTGTGCTAAATGATTTTGCATTGTGCATATTAAATTTTTTCAACACCTTTTGTATGTACTCATTCTGAGACAATGTTAACTTGCGACTTTTCCTGTCTCTAGTTATTCTCATACCAAGGATTTGTTTTGCAGCTCCCAAATCCTTCATTGCCAATCAATTTCCCGATTTTCTTTTGATCACTTTTATTTCCTACATGTTAGACACTGCAACAAGAATGTCATCTACATACAATAACAATATAATATAGCTGCCATCCTTTTTTTTTTTCAGATAAACACAATGATCAGAGTGACATCTAGTATAACCTTGTTTAGACATAAACCTGTCAAATTTTAGATACCACTGCCTTGGAGCCTGTTTTAAGCCATACAAACTCTTTTTCAACCTGCACACTAGTTTCTCCTTCCCTTTTAACTCATATCCTTGTGGCTGCTGGATATATATCTCTTCCTCCAAATCCCCATGGAGAAAGGTTGTCTTTACATCTAACTGCTCAAGATGCAAATCTTCAACTGCTACTAGACTTAAAATATTTCTGATTGAAGTCATTTTAACAATAGGAGAAAATATTTCATCAAAATCAATACCTTTTTCTTGTGCAAACCCCTTCACGACAAGTCTAGCTTTGTACCTTTGTTTTCCTCCATCTTCCTTCAACCTCTAAACTCATTTATTCTTCAATGTAGTTTTTCCTGCAGGCAAACTGACTCAGTCCCAAGTTTGGTTATGCATTAAGGAGTGTCATGCGGAAAGAGTTAATCTTCCAGACAAAACCAACCTCCCTAGAAGCCTAAGACTTTCTAGTGACAAACAAGACAATTAAGAGCAATCCTTCTCTAAACATGCATTTATCATACGAGAAATCAAGTGTTTAAGATCCTACCTATAGTCCAACGCTGTTGTAGTAGTCCAGCCTCATCGATCCAGATGAGCTCCTCCTTCACTTCGAAACCTGCATTCACTAACAATCAAACGATTACATAGCAACTGAATATCCCATAAAATAAAACATATTCAACATATAGACCAAGGAATATATGAAATAACTCATTAATAACAAATTATTGAGAAGAATGGACATATTTGTATTAATAGGAAACAAAAGAAACCATTACAACTTGAGCCTTGGTGTTGTGCAAGTTCCTCCCAGGGTCCAGCAAGAGTTTTCCTTTACTTTGATAAGCTCACCCACTCCCAAATGAAACAAGAAAGGATGGGAATCTCTCCTCACAAGCTTCTACAAGGAAGTCCTAATTCCAGCAGCATCTACCCTTTGGAATGTTCAGCTTTCAACCTCCCCTCCTCTGGCACAATGCATGTATTTATAATGCTCTAGAGGAAGTTAATCAGGTCCAACATCAATGGGATACCCCCTCTTTTGGATGGGGTAGCTCCTCTCTTGATGGGATAAGTTCCTCTTTCATAGGGATACATGAACCATCTGGAGGCGCTCAATACACGTCAAACAAGCTTCTAGAATGCTCTAGAAATGACCACAAGTAACTTTTTAAAGATGAAACTCGTGCCTTTTGACCTTTACAGGGGTACGCACCCAACCCTTGACATACAGAGCGTACAAGTATGCAGGTATAATGAACTTGGAGTGCGTACACGCAGGTAAGTTAGAGAGAACCTGCGTACCCAGAGATAAACATGATTTTTAAAGACTTTCTCTCTTTCTTGAAGTTTGACATGGAGAGCAGAGGTATAAGGCTTGCTGAGGAGGATAGTATGACTGTTGATGGAGCCATACTAACTGCAGATAGTCATGGTGACAAATTTCAGTGTAACAGATTGCCCCTTAAAGTGCGAAGCCTGTAATAGATAAGGGTTTTATATCATCTAGGAAGGGTGAAGTACTTTATCATTTCAAGGATTATCTCGTGGAGAGCCTGGTCAGAACCTGCAATTTTCAACACAAAATACATGTATAAGATTATATCATTACTGAGGTAGGCATTCCCATACTCAGATCAAAAACTTTAACTAACATACTAACTACTACTCTGATACAGGAATGATTTCATAGTACATCATAATCATAGACT
Source organism: Pinus taeda (assembly GCA_000404065.3). Classification (NCBI taxonomy): domain Eukaryota; kingdom Viridiplantae; phylum Streptophyta; class Pinopsida; order Pinales; family Pinaceae; genus Pinus; species Pinus taeda. The sequence goes on from APFE030191544.1 coordinate 90,333, forward strand.
CATGTAGGCACAGTATGGACGCATCCATCTGTTTATAATTGGTTTACAATATAATGAATACAAAACTCCTCGCAACCTGGATGGTGGAAACTAGATCCAGGGTCTTCA
>APFE030191556.1:0-28430 GCA_000404065.3 Pinus taeda
TCCACTTGAGAATGATGATCTCTTACTCATCCCTGGTCGAAAATAGAGAGGCAAGTGTCAGAGGGGAAGCTTTTGGAAGATTCCATGATCTTCCACCTCACATTTTGTCCCTGCCATTTGTCCATTCCCGACCGTCGCACCCTACAGAGGAGCAATTCAGTATCCATCACAGCTTGTACACTAGGAAGGTGATATGCATCGCACCCTCTGCACTGAGCTTTCAGTATGGTTTAGTTTTGACCATTTATGAGCAGTTTTCAATGAAGAACTTCTGGGAGATGATGTAATCAGCTTACCTTGTTCCTTTAGGTAGTGAAGAAACACTTTTAGGGACTTAGGAGCCCTCAGTTTATGGACATTTATGATTCGGGTTGAAGTGCTCAAAAATGTCTATAACAAGATGGTTGCAACAATGGAGGGGGTGGTGAAGAAGGAAATGACGCAGTTGGCCATACATGTGTTGGTTTTTTTTTTTTGGTAAATATTATCTTTCCGACCACTGTTGTCGGGGATAAAAAAAATTCGGGAACATGAGGTGATACAGGTATTCCAATGCTTGGTAGATGATTAGGAGATGGATGGAGAGGGGAATATGATTGTTGGCTTGCGATATTTAGGAAATTGGTTTGCAGTAGTTGGTTTAGCTCATTGGATTTAGCATCAAAATGGAAGAAGGCCTTGGTATCTTATTCCTTTTCTACTATGGGTTTTTTCCTCCTTCTCTATTATTTCTCCATTTCCCATGATTGTGCCTACTAAAAAAGCTCATCCTTTGGAAATAAATTTATCATGTTAACTCAGTAAGAAATATAATCAATTATCTATTCGCACTTCTACTATTGTAAGGGAAAATGAAAACTCACATGGGAAACAATGACTCGGGGAAAAGGGAAAACTCATGTATGTGTCAGTAAGAATACTATGGCATATATTGATCATTGATCTAAACTGAATAGTAATGAAGATAAATCATGACATTGCAAAAGATAGGGAGTGTTTCTGTACCTTTACACAAAGATAGGTAAAATAGGGATTGATTCTCAAGATAATATACAATGTGATAGAGTTCATGGCATTATTGGGCATAAAACGCATACTGAGTTAAAAAAGAGAGTGGAAATGAAGAATTACAGGGAAAAGGGGCTTACCTAAGACATATCCAAAGAAAACTGGATAATAACCATAAGATTACAGTCCATGAACTCTAGTAAAAGAGGTGACATACATTTCTTCCTATGTTTTTATGTTGCGATAGTTTAGTTGTGATCAGTCTAGTGTTCTAGTTTCTTGGCACTTTCATTCAATAATTGTTACAGGTATTCCTTAATTCATAGCCATACCAAACCTGGGCCAAATGTGCATGAGTATCAAAAAAAATTTAGGAGTAGCGCCTCAGAAGTCAAACTGAAACTCATGCATTTAGTTAAGAAAATGACATTTTTAATCCAAAGTACTATGAAAATGAATCATCATTTTGATCGGCTAGAAAATTGTGTTTGGAAATATAGTGCAATCTACATGGCCATTTACACAGGAGGCTCCATTGAATTGATTGGTATCAAAACTTCATCACATTAGCAGAATTTTCTACTAGATGATTTACATGTAAAATATTATCATAAACTTCCATAATGAATCACTTAAATGTATGTTCAAGTACCATTATAAAAATGATGTATAGTAAAATCACAATTTGAACCATATTGATATGCATTAAAACTTAGGTTTAGACTCTGTGGACGTGTGTTGGTGCAACAAACCTATACCCTCCATAAAATTTAACGTGTATTGTTGTTGATGAGTTTCACATCACATAATTACTTCCAGTAGGTCTTGGCAGTGTCAAATATCCAAACATAATCCTCTTCAACAAAATACATGATAGTTTTTGTATGTGATCAGGTGCTCAAAATTAGGCATTCAAGAACTGGCTAGAGTCACAATGCGATGGATCGCAATCACACATCGGTGAAGAGAGGTGTTATAGAATCGTCCCCCGGCAAGTACTGGGTTGTGATATGATCGCACATCTCGTACGAGACTATAGAATCGACCACGGCATGTTTGGGTTGCGATGCGATATCGCAATCGCAAATCGCAACATGGTACAATGTCACGTATATACAAGACTCTGGTTCTTCACCAATGGCGAAATGAAATAGGTTCCTCAGATGCGATGCGACTATAGGCTACACTTTAATGGTCCATCAAGTCTGTCGAATTGCAATGACACATTGCCCACCTTGTTCATAGACCATAAGTCTGAAGGACTCCACCGATTGCGATTCGCAATAAGATAGTCAGTGCCAGCAGATTATGGCGCATCACGCGGCGAAATGTTCACATAGTTAGCAGATTTTTAGAGCTAATTTGTAGGATCATGCTGGAAATGGGGCAATTTGTGTAGCAAATAACGGGAAAACAAGGGGAAGTCATAACTTCTTTAGTTTTCCACCAAATTGGATGTAAAAAGAAGCTAGATAGCCATTTTGAGTATTCTGGACTGATTGGAGTAGGTTTCAGAAGCATTTGACCATTGTAAACATATATTTTTACACTTTTGATAATAATGGAGAGGCCCAAGCCATTGGAAGCTAGACCAATGAGATGTAGCCCAGGAGGGGTGAACTCCTTTATCATGTTCTTGTTGTAATGTGTTTTTGATGATGTTATGTACATGTTTATATAAACTGTTCAGTTTCTGGTTTACATTAAATTGCTCATAAAATTAACATAAAAAGTCTTCATTTTACTTGCAAAAATTGATGAATCCTTAAGCACAATGAAAGCATTTTGTTTATAATATGAGTAAGATATTAGCACTACAAACTAATAGTCTAAATCAAATAAAATTTGGTATCAGAGCACTAGGTTTTCTTTGTGAAGGAAGGATTTAATTGTTTGCAAGTTTATCTCATGCTTACAAGGTTAAAACTCAAAAGAGGTGAAGGAAAGCTGGTTGGAAGCCCTGAAGTTGGGTCAAGGGGAAGGAGAGAAAGGTTGCCACAATCTCCAATGCCAGTTCAGCCTCAAGTTGCAGTTGAGACTCCAGAGATCATGTCTCATGAAGGAGAACCTATAAATATGACAAAAGATAAGAATATCTTCATAAATGCTTTCTTTGATATGAAAGAGATGGTGAAGGTCCTCTATAAAGACATGAATAGTAGATATCAAGGGGAAAGTTCCAAACCTCTCAAAGGAGAAGGCTCTTCAGGAGGAGGTATGGAAAAGGAGGTAATGGGAATGGAGAAAACATCCACCCTCTCCACCATCTTCTTCATCTTCTTCTTCACAAGCATATTCACCCTCTTCCACTAACACAATCCTTACTCATACTCATCATCATTCTTCAAAAGGAACTGGTAAATCACCTTTTCTAAAACTTGATCTCAAATTCAAGCTGCCTATGTATAATGGTGAAGTGAATGCAGAGAAGCTTGATAATTGGATTCATCAGTTGGAGGTCTATTGCAGGATTCAAAATCTTCAAGAGCATGACATAAAGATTTGGTTAGCTTCCTTGAGAATGGAGGGTGAAACACTAGTATGGTGGGAATCAAAGACCCAAGAGGAGATTAAAAAACATAGTAAGATCTCAATTATATGTAGAAAGTCATCATGAATTTTCATAACTTTAGACAACTAAAAGGTAAAAATGTGCAAGATTGCACCCAATAATTCATAAATAGGTCTCTAATGTTAGGTGTAGATTTTCAATCACAGGACACGTTGGTGAAGTACATAGGGGGTTTACACAGTTACCTTAGGCATATTATCTTAATGTTTAATCCTAGTAATCTAGATGATGTGTGCGTGTGAGCCACTCATCTTGAGGCAAGAGGGAAAAACACCCCAGAAGAAGGTAGTAAAAAGTCATTTAAGGGTAAAGAGAAATAAAAGGGTTTCAAGGGAAAGAAAAATGCATCCATTAAAAAGGAAGGAGAGAAAGCAATCTATAAGCATAGTTCGAGAGAGTGTCATGATGAAGCTCACTGTTGGAAGCTTCATCTTGAAATGAAACCAAAGAAATTCAACAACAAAGGAAAAGAAAATACAATTGCAATAACTCAAGAAGAGGATTTGGGATCCGAATTAGGTGTTGAAACAAAAATCACTGCCATGGGGTTTCACGGAAAGGAATCCATTGCCAACACTAGTTCTTCAAACTCACATAATGAAACCCTAAATGAAAAGAGTAGAATAGAATTGTTTCACATAAGGGTGATATCGAAACATAACAAGATTGATACGTTGTTTGATAGAGACTCTCAAGCCAATCCTATCTCAGAAAACATTGTCAAGAGTTTAAAATTGGAAACTATTCCACATCATAAACCATATTTGCTTGGATGGGTATGTGACAATGCACAATTGCAGGTTACAAGAAAGCGTAAACTGAAATTCACAATAACTACAAAAGTCATAGATGAAGTGGACCTTAACATTGTGCGATTAGTTATTTGTGGCATTGTTTTGGGAAACTCATACCTTTATGACCCAAAAGCTATCTTCCATAGATTTGAAAACAAATATCATTATTCAAAAACGAAGTAGAATATATTATGAGAACTCACAGCAAGAAAACATTTTTTTCGCTTGTTAATGTAGGGTAGATGAAAAGATTGGTGAATCCAAGCAAGAATCTTGTGCTTCTCATGATCAAACTCGAGAATGATATTGATTATGAAGCATTTGATGGTTGTAATTCGAATTTGAAAACTGATTTGGTTGATGCTGTTAACCAATCTGATGAAATGTTTCAGGAATCAAAAGGATTACTTCCCAAGGGGGGAATCCAACCTGAGTTATAGTTGTAGCAAAATTGTATTCTTCTTAACATTGGCATGCACAGGATGCCAGTGATGGAAAGCGCAAAAGTTAAGACGCAAATCCAGGGATTGTTGAATAAAAGTATCATTTGGCCTACTCCTTTACCATGTGGTGCACCTCTTGTTGAAGCAGATATAAGGAATACGACATTCAAAACCAGGTAAGGTTTGTTGGAATGACTTGTTATGGTTTTCATTCTTTTCCATGCTCCTACAACTTTTACACATATGAAGAAAGATGTGTTGAAGTCATTTCTAGATAGGATAGTCTATTTGGATGACTTTTTCATTTTCAGAAAATTTCATTATGAACATGTCATGTGTGAGAAAAAAATACTTGATGTCGTCTGTCAAGAACATTTGTTTTTGAAGATGTCGAATTATATGTTTGATAAAACTTCTTTGATGTACTTGAGCCATGAAATTGGTTCTTCCAAGTGTGTTCAGGTTCCAAAGGCTTTTTGGACATTTGCGTGGAATGTGGAGAAGGTGAGATGAAGTTAAACCTCTCCAAGATTGATGTCATAACAGTCGGTCGTGGTATTGACACCATTCCTACAGACACATGTGAAAGAATCATACCTCCCCATGAAGCTACAGATGCCTTTTCTCTGCTTGTAATTTATGTAGGAAAGTTCAAGATAGTCATTTAGATAAGAGGTTTTTGGGAGAAACCCAATGTTGGAGGAGAAATTTTGTTAATTTTTCTTCTATTGTAGTTCATTTGCATTCGTTGGCAGTTGTGAAAAAGGTCTTCCAGTGGGGAGGAAAGCAACGAGGGGCATTTGATGCTTTAAAACAAAATCTCACTACAGCTCCAGTACTTGCTTTTCCAGACTTAAGATGGTTATTTACATTTCAGGTCAATGTATGCAACTATGCCATGGGTGAAGTCTTTTTGCAATGTGGTAAGCCCATTTATTTTCATTCAGAAATTTTCAATGATAAAGTGTTCAAGTTGCAGCGATAAAGGCACTACCATTGGATGGGTTTTCTTCTACTATTCCACTTGGTCAAAAGGTATAAGCGACAAATTTTTTTATGTACTTTCTAGGCCTATGGTTTGTATAACTACTTTCCTCACACATCATTTTTTTTTTTACATGAAAGTTATGTTTAGAAAAATACATACTTTCAAGATGTATATTCAAGCTTGAGTCAAAGGAATCAAGTGGAGGAATGTGTTTACCATTTGCATCATAATGTATTTTATCATCTTGGTAAGAACGATGTTGCTGCTAATAGTAACATGGACAAAGACAAGAGTTTATTGAACGAATCCAAATGGTACATCAAAGAATGCAAGAACAACTTGAAAACGTTAAAGGCAAGTACACAAAAGGAATGACAAGAATCGTGGAGATCACAAGTTCCAATTTAGTGATCAGTGGATCAAGATTGGAAAGGTAAGGGAACTATACCCTCACCTACTTATCAATTGAAAGTGTTCTTTTGGGTCCAAAAGTCTTCTAGTGGGGAGGAGTGATTAGGTGCTTAAAATTAGGCTAAAAAATAAAAGCATTAGAATCTTGATAAAATTATCTTTTGATCAAAGAGCTTGTTATTCTGATTCCAATGGTGCAAACAAGACTCAAAATTCGAGCTCGTATGCAGAAGTTATAGCAAGTCAAAGTTCAGGTTTGACTTGCTCACATGGCAAGATTAGATGATGTGGCGAGGTCCTTCAGTGAATGAGGCGGTGCCAAGTGGCAAGCCACAATTGGCCCCCGCATGTCACAAATCACAATCATAGGTAGGTTGGCATTAAAAAATCGGCCCCCATGCAAGGAAGGGTTGCGATGCGAGAAGGCAGGGGGGAATGCATTCAAGAATCGGCTAGAGGTGCAATGTGATGGATCACAATCGACCATTGGTGAAGGGAGGTGTTACAAAATCATCCCCTGGCAGGTACCGGGTTGCGATGAGATCACACATCGTGCACGAGACTATAGAATTAGCTCCGACAGGTTTGGGTTGTGATGTGATATCACAATCGCAAATTAAAACATGGTACAAAGTCTCGCATATAGAAGACCTCCATTCTCCATCGATGGTGAAATGTGATAGGTTCCTTAGATGCGATGCGACTATAGGCTGCAGTTTAAAGGTTCGTCACATCCGTTGTATCGCAATAACACATTGCATGTCTTGTTCACAGACCATAAGCCTACAGGATTCCGCAGATTCTGAATTGCAATAAGACAGTTGGTGCTTATAGATTATGGCCCACTGCGCGGCGAAATTCGCCCAGTTAGCGGATTTTCGAAGCTAATTTGTAGGGTCATGTTGAAAATGGGGCAATTTGTGGAGAAAATAATGGGAAGCCATAACTTCTTCATTTTTCCACCAAATTGGATGCAAAAAGACGCTAGATGGCCATTTTTGTGTATTTTGGACTGATTGGAGTAGGTTTCAAAAACATTTGAGCATTGTAAACACATATTGTTACACTTTTGAGAATAATAGAGAGGCCCAAGCAATTGGAAGCTGAACCAAGGAGACGTAGCCGAGGAGGGGTGAACTCCATTATCATGTACTTGTTGTAATGTGTTATGATGATGTTTTGTACATGTTTATGTTGTTGTTCAATTTCTTGTTTATGTTAAATTACTCATAAAATTAACATAAAAACTCTTCATTTTACTTGCAAAAATTGATGAATCCTTAAGCACAATGAAAGCATTTTGTTTATAATCTAAGGAAGATCTCAACACTGCAAACTAATATTCTAAATCAAATCAGTATGCGTTTATGCATTTTTCATGAAGAGATAACTCTTACCCAACATATGAGGTTAAGTGTTTGATCCCATGTGGATGTTGGTCAAGTTAAAACACATATATCACAACACTTCATCATAATATTTGTATTGGAAAATAAATTTAAATCAATATCCCCTCATTTTAACACACGCACACACACATATATATTCTTAAGGTAGGTCATTCCCACACCAAACTTCATTACATTTGCGAAATTCTATGGGTATATCCTTTTCTTTAAATATGTATTTGGATATGACACTCATTAGTATGTAGATTAGAGACTTAGATAAGTAGAATAACCCACAAGGGCTTCGCTCAATTAACCTTTGACATATCATGTGCATTCATGGCATACTAAAGAATACCCTTAATTTGACTACATATTAGAAAATACCTCTAAAAATCACATTATTTAATCCCGTAACAATACGAACCCAATACACCTTCCCAATTTTAAAAACCCTACTTTCACTATATATTTTAGGTACCCATTTTTCATTAACATTTTTTATACCCCTTTATATTTTTTCATTAACTTTGAGCTCCATTTTCTATATGTGCCAATATAAAAACCATTTACGCCCTATTATATGATCAATACATTATGTCATTTTTCATCAAAATATATCCCCCAATATAAACACACATGGTATGGTATTTCCCCCCTGTGAATCCCCCATGGAATAATCATACAAGTACCTTCATGAAATTATTTTATAAGTAAGTGATCATCGTTATGAAACCCATGGAGGTAGGACCCCACCAACTGTTAGCTTGGTTTTAGTCTAGACTTTATTAAGGGAAAGACTTATTTAAGAAACACAATGTTTTGTGAAAATTTTCGAAGAAGTGTGTCAAATAGAATTGAGGAAAGCACATTTGAGGCCTTTGCACCAGAGCCCTTCTTACTCTTATAGAACTCTTAGTAGGCTTGGGGCCTAAAGAGAGATTAAAATGCGCACCGAGATTAGATTTCTCTAACGCCTTATTGTTTTCCTGCAGAGTGAAAGGGGATGGAACAAAATCAAGGGGGGTCGGGGGGCATTCGAGTGGATAAAAGCATTATCATTGAGTGGGAAAAGGACCTATAGGATAGTTCTTCCATTTTCTTCATTGTGCTTTGCATTGAATGAATGACCTATTGAAAGAACTATCACATTAATTGGAGTACTTGGAGAAATCTAAAAATACCTCCCACCACCCTTTGACCCTATTGATGCGCTACTTGGGAAATCAAATTGTGGTTCAAATGGTTGAAAAAGATACAATTTTTTTCCCATAATCCACCTCATCCATTTCCATGTTGGAAACTTACTTGGACAAGCCCCAAGAAAAGTAGAAAGTAAGCCAGAAAAGAAAAGTAAATAACTTCACCCTCCCACAGATCATTAGAAAAAACTTCACTTGCTATAAGAACATAACCTAAAATCAAATCTAATTATCATAAATCTACATTAAAACTTCTCTACTAAATTGAATGATCAAAATTAAAATATACATATATAAATATAAATTTAAAAAAATACATATATTAAAAAAAAATTTAATTTTTAAAATAAAGAGATACTAGATTATATGGTAAAAACTATATATGAATATATTATATAAATATATAATTATTATATATATATATATATATAAATACTATAAAAACGTACAACCTACAATTTAAATAAAGTAGAAACAAACTTAAAAGCCTTTATTATAATATTTTGGTAGTGGCATGCACTAGTGACTGAGTCTAAAGGTCTCGCTTATAAACATTTTCATCAACTGCATGGTTTATGGAATTGTATAAAAATTACAAATTTATTTCATAAACATCTTTATCATGGCCAAGTAAACGAGTAAGAACTCTAAATCCATGTATTCAAAGCATCTTCATCACCTATGGACTAATTAATTACGATTTATTTCGTATCATCACTTGTCCTCTTACGTATCCATTGGCAATACTCGACCAGTGAAAGTGTGAATCTCCAATAAATAAAATCATGGCCCACATCATTCCTTTAGGGAAGTTCAAGTTCATGCCGTACTTTTTTAAAAACGACCCTCACTAATTATGCAAACGTTTACCGAGTCACTGATTTCGTTTTATTCTGTTTATAGAAATTCTAACTATTCATTAAAAAATTATTTGTCTCCACCAAACATTTACTGAGTCAAGTCGTGGTCGAACATTGTTATGACATACCGTACACAATTTCATTTATCATTTCCAAAATACGGCGTCGACTGAGCAAGTGCCAAAGTTTTGCAACAACCGTTTCGTGTTTTAATAGAGATATGGAAGAGGAAAATTTGAAGGTTTGAGGCCTATAAATACACATTACCGCCATACAATTCTAAACATCTTTTCATTATCGTTTCCTTTGTTGCGAGTGAAGATGAAGGCGACTGCAGTCCTAGTTTCAGTTGTATTATCCTTTGCTACCTTTGTTTACTCTGCAGATCCGGATCCCGTTAGAGATTTTGACACGGGATTGAGTACCTTCACTCTACGTAACATTTTCCAAAATGGAGACGTGAGTAGCCATACCGGTAATATATTCACATATTGTTTGCTTGCAGATGCACGATATTTTGTTAATTAAATCTTCGGCTTATGATTATTAAACTAATGTTCAATATTAATAATAATATTAATAGTATTATTAATATTAATGCTATTAATAGTAATACCTAATAATAATTTTAACTATTTATATTGTTCACATGGGGTAGTTCAAGCGGCAAGGGCCGTGGAAATGAAGTCTTACCGAACCGGAAGTCTTGGGTTCAAATCTTGGGCTACTCTTCCCAAGAAGAGAGGGCGGGAATCCAGCAGCTACTATTTTCCAGTGGTCGTCCCAAGAAGAGAGGGCGGGAATCCAGCGGCTACTATTTTCCAGTGGTCATCCTTATTAATATTACTGAAAGACCTCTTCATTTCAATGGCTTCCCTAAACTTACGATGATGAAAATGAAGAATCTTAGCAATAACCCTAGCCTCCTCAATGCATATATGATGCTTGGTCTTCTCTGCACGTTCAGCTAAAGCCGAAGATTTGGTCCTCCAAGTGGTCATCCCAAGAAGAGATAGCAATAACCCTAGTTGAAGATTTGGTCCTCCCAGTGGTCATCCCAAGAAGAGATAGCAATAACCTTAGCCTCTTCATTTCAATGGCTTCCCTAAACTTACGATGATGAAAATGAAGAATCTTAGCAATAACCCTAGCCTCCTCAATGCATATATGATGCTTCGTCTTCTTTGCACAACCCTAGCCTCCTCAATGCATATATGATGCTTGGTCTTCTCTGCACGTTCAGCTAAAGCCGAAGATTTGGTCCTCCAAGTGGTCATCCCAAGAAGAGATAGCAATAACCCTAGCCGAAGATTTGGTCCTCCCAGTGGTCATCCCAAGAAGAGATAGCAATAACCCTAGCCTCCTCCGAAGAGTTGGTCCTCCAAGTGGTCATCCCAAGAAGAGATAGCAATAACCCTAGCCTCCTCAATGCATATATGATGCTTGGTCTTCTCTGCACAACCCTAGCCTCCTCAATGCATATATGATGCTTGGTCTTCTCTGCACGTTTAGCTAAAGCCGAAGATTTGGTCCTCCCAGTGGTCATCCCAAGAGGATTTGGTCCTCCCAGTGATCATCCAAACCAGTGGTCATCCCTATTAATATTACTGAAAGACCTCTTCATTTCAATGGCTTCCCTAAACTTAAGATGATGAAAATGAAGAATCTTAGCAATAACCCTAGCCTCCTCAATGCATATATGATGCTTGGTCTTCTCTGCACAACCCTAGCCTCCTCAATGCATATATGATGCTTGGTCTTCTCTGCACGTTCAGCTAAAGCCGAAGATTTGGTCCTCCCGTGATTGATATCAATCGCATGTTCTTTAATCCTTTGGTTGATAGAACACCCTCCTCCCGTGATTGTATCAATCGCATGTTCTTTAATCCTTTGGTTGATAGAACACTTAGAGAGTTAGAAAAGTAAGGTTAACTATATATATAATTAGCTATCTATATGGCTTATGATTTAATATAAATAATTAATATATATATATATATATATAAACCTTATACTTTCAAAATATTTAACAGATACCATAGATTATAATATAAATAAATATTAATCCTATAAAAAAAATATTTAAATATTAACATATTTAAAATAGTTAATAATAAAAAAATCAATTTAATATAAGATAACTCAATATATATATTATATAATCTACCTATCATTCCAAATATAATTTAAACAATAAAAAAATTACCTTTTATTTTTTTATTCTTAAAAAATTTAAACCTAAAAATATTTTTAATCACTCTCCATTCATATTAAATCTATACTTAAAAGGTATGCAGTAAATTCAACAGGATCTGATTTTATTTTGTAATTTTAAAGCCCGTTATCAGTGACATGAAAGAAAGATAAATGTTAGTGTATTTCAAGATATTTTTTGATGTAGATAATTTGAGAGTTGAAATGAGTTATGTTCACGACAGAAAGAACCATAAAGCTTTGTCATGAACCATAAAGCTTTGTCATGTTATAAATAGATTAGGTAAATAGAAAAGAAAAATAAGGTAGATAACGCCAAAAAGAATTGTTAACCACTAGCGAGCGAATCTATCTAACGCCCTTATCCAGTTATATATAGATTGGCATTATCGAGGAATAAAAATTTCACCTCATATAAACAAATTCATCACCAATATCATTGTTTGGTATATCCTTTCAAAAAGCGAATCTAACTAACGCTGGATGAATGCATGCGTTCCATTTTTTCTAAAATCCTTCCAAACTCAAGTCTGGGTCGAAGATTGTACGGGATCTGCAGGTTTCAATTTTATGACATGTGTCTACCCACTCTCATTGACCATCTCTAAACTACTGAATGCGTCTGAGCAGATGCGAAAATTCCAATAAGTGTAGTTGGTTTTGAATGGATAATCGACAAGGGTTTCGCCGTGTTAAAAAAGTAGTTGCTGTAATTGACAGGGTACCATAGAGATATTAATGAGAACAATTTTAAACAAGACCGGCTGCGTAGAGAACAATTTTAAACAAGACCGGCTGCGTAGTAGCTAGTCCCTGCAAAGTGGAGCAGCTTACTTGAGCTTAGAGCTGCATTGTTCCGCATGGCCATTATGATTTCTTAGCATTCCCAACAGAATATGTGTTGCACTCTGGAGTCTCTATATCTTTGACAACGCCAAGCTTTCTGTCAGATAAGAGTTCGTTATGGAGAGACATCATCCAACATCTAGAGAAGAATGGCAGTCTGGGAAATGGAATTAGATTATGCTACCCAAGACACCCAAATGCGCAAGTTGTTGCTCAGAGGAGCCAGGATTTCAGAAAGTACAGTGAAGGACTCAATGGCAGCTTTTGCACCAAGAGATGCAGGGAAAGGCTCATCTGTGGACATTCTTGCCCCAGAAAATGCCACTATGGGGGTCATGAAAACTTTGAGTGCAGGGCTAAATGCTTGAAGAAGATTGAATGGTGTGGGCATTCCTGCAAGAAAACATGCCATGCCAGTTTCTACAGTAGTGAGTGCTTTCCCTGTGAAGAATGCAGGCTTACGAACAATGTTCGTAACAATACTCTGAAATATTTGCTGACAGGATGATCTTAGGTGATCAGTTTTGAAGTCCATCCATGGTGCCTTTAGGCGGGCTTCTCAGATGGGTATAAATTAGGTTCGTAACAATATTCTGAAATATTTGCTGACAAGATGATCTTAGGTGATCAGTTTTGAGTCCATCCATGGTGCCCTTAGGCCGGTCAACGTAAAGCGAGTTGTTTAAGCATACCTAGATGCACCAGTACCAGCAACAGCATAGAGCAACGGGAAGAAGCAAAGGCCGATTACTCGTGATCCATACCTTCGTGAGCAATTGATCCCAGAACTGCATATCGAGAGCAAGATCCAGTTGTTCGAACACTTAAGTTACTTAAATTCTTGATTTTCACTTGTGCGTTGAACGGTCCCCTTTGCGTTCCATTGCTGGCCAAAAATATTATCCCTAAAACTATGCAAAATTCAAATTATATAAATAAAATGCTCCTATGTGATTTGAGTGGTCTTTATATATAAAATGTGACTATGAATTGAGCTTCCAAAGATACAATATACTTGTATATGCACACAACGCATTTTAGCGGGACCACATATCTACTTAATTTTTAACATTGCGCGGTGTGAAATTTGTTCATTAAAAACATTTGTTCATTTCCTGCTAAGCAGAAGATTTTTTCATTAAAAACATTTTTTCATTACAAATGAACTTTCCCAAACTATTTCATCATTACAAACGAACTTTCCCAAGCTATTTCTCTTACACATTTAGTTTTTAAGTAATTGAATTATTGCCATATCTTTTAAATTTGATGTTTCAATAACTTAGAAAAAGTGCACGTAGTGTTGGTTGGACACTGATTTGCTGAGCGAACCATGAACACTCCGTGGCGGTCATTCAAACAAACCACCTGCATGTATTACACATGCCCGTCCACCCTGAAGAGTGCTATAGCCCGCAGAAGGTAGCCTTGCTGCTGGTTAATCAAGCCTTTGCCTCACTCTCCAGTTTGAGGTCGGAGGAGAAGATTTCGGTTGCAGAATCCGCTGCTAGGTTCATGTCGTGCTTGCAATAAAGTCATCTTGCCAGGCTGGATTTCCAGTGTACCATGTTTGCAATGGTCCCAGTTCGACCTTACATTTAAATTAGCAGCAGGCCGTAGTTTTGCAGGTGGTGGTCCTTCTGATTGCAGAGACTCAGGTTCGTTTATTTTTTATCAGTCTGGTACCGTCGGGCCGAAATCTGCGTTGTGACTAAATGCAGAATAGGTCGCGCAAGCGTCGTTCAGCGGAAAGTAACAATGCACAGGATTCTAGCCAAGAGGAGTCCACAGTCAGTAATGGAGATAAACAGTGGGCGTTGGGAGTTCATGGAAAGAGGCACCCTGTTTACAGAGGTCTGAGAATGCGGTCTTGGGGTAAATGGGTGTCGGAGATTCGAGAGCCCAGGAAGAAAACCAGAATTTGGTTGGGGACATTCCGGACGCCAGAGATGGCGGCTCTCAGCGTCAGGGGGAACTCGGCTTTTCTCAATTTTCCACACCTCGCCTCTTCGTTGCCTCGCCCCGTCACATTGTCACCCAGGGACATCCAGAAGGCCGCGGCGGCCTCTACGACTGACTTTCACATGCCTTCAGCAGAATACCATAACGAGGATCGATCCCGCGACTCTGTGGGGACAAACAGTTGTGGAGACACTGTAATGCCCGCAGAGCCGAGTATCCCGAAAGAAGCCGCAGCAGCTTGCGTGTGTGATTCAGCTTGGATTTCGAGTTTTCTTTCGGAGAACGAATCGGTGATCATAGACGAGGATATTCTGTTCGATCTACCCAATTTTTTGGGTAGCATGGCAGAAGCTCTATTGGTAGCCCCGCCATGGATGCTCGAACCAGAAGTGCTATACGGTAGTACTTGTGCTGCTGATAATTTCTATGACGAAAATGGATCAATCTATGTCGAAATATCTCTCTAGAACTATTCATAGTTTAACGAATTTCGGTGGATTCGACTGGATGTAATTTCAATGGCAATAATTGTACATGTTTTTTTTTTAAATTGAAGAAATTATGCCATCATAAGAATGCAATTACTGATGAATAGTAAACGCTAACCAGAGATGAACCGGTACCAAGCTCTCATAGTCATCCAAAAGATCAACTTGAGGTAAATAAACAGGTAAGTAATTTTAACAGTATGGACAATAATTGAAATCTCGTACTGTGTTGCATTTTTTTCTGTGATTTATGCCACTGCCCTTTCATCTAATATTTTCATTCATGAATTTACAGAATACGCTTACACTCTGAAAGTGGACGAGAAGAGCGATGTATACAGCTTCGGGGTGGTTTTGCTTGAGCTGATTACTGGCAGAAAACCAGTGGGCGAAAGCGAATTTGGAGAGGGCGTGGACATCTGCAGTGGGTGAAGATGAAAAGCTAGAAGCTATTCGGAGCTGCTCATCTAGAAGGCATGGTGAGTGTCATATACCAGAAAACAATTATCGATCTTAATAATGGATTAGGAACAATTTCGAGTAGTAGAAAATGAATAATTATAGTAGTCGTAGAACTCGGGCCGTGCTCTGCCTGTAATACAACCAAAACAACCTGGTAATATATATATATAACAAATTGAATATGAATACTAATTGATTTCACACAGATTTCAGATAAAGCTCTGTTAATCACTTGATTTTCGTCCTTTCAGAGCAAAAATCTTTCAACGGCGGCTGTCACGGTGCAAGATAACGAGAAGAGGGATATTGAAGAAACTCCGAGAAGACGCCGTCGAAGCCCGGTGTTCAGAAGACGGGGGAATTTCGCTCCCGTTGGCTTATCAGGTATGAAGGATTTGGACTCCATCACTTGTTTCTATTTAACATTTTAATTTTCTGTTGTTTGGTCGCAGAGCAACGGTAATATCAAAATTCATTATTTTCCTACTAAACATGAAATAAACATGAAATCATCACCTGTGCAGGCTCTGCGCCCAGATGCTGCGCGTTTCTGCGCCCATATGCTACGCGTTTGACCTCTCTTTCTGTAGAAGAGGCACAGTACCTAGAAGAGGAACAGTACGATCTAGGAATGGGGATGGTGAGTTCAAATATGCAGAGAATAAGCATTTGGAAAGGCCATAGGAGCCAACACCTATTTGGAAAGGCCATAGGAGCCAGCACCTGTTAGATGTGCTGGCAGGCGTACATGCAATGGTGATAACTGTGCTACATGCACTGTGCTATAGGCCAATGTATATATATGCCTTATATGCCTTAACATAAAATGTTAGGGAACTAATGCTATCTTTCCGATAGCATTACTTCAGGAAGACGACACTGTTTTAATCAACCGAACTGCTTTCCTAATTTTTTTCCTAACTTTTCAGATGGTATACCTCGTACTGAGGCCATTCCTAATTTTTTTCCTAACTTTTTAGACGATATACCTCGTACTGAGGCCAAATAAGATGAACATTTGTTTGATTGGTTAAAAGCATTGGGAAATATAAAATATGGCATCGGTTAATGTGACATGTCGCGAAAGTTTGGTTTAAGGAAAAATCAGTTTATAGATTCCTGTGTCAAACTAATGCCCACCGACCAAAACCGATTACTATAGTCCCTGCCAGCCCGGAGGGGCAAGGACTAATAAATACAATTTCAAGGTTTCAGGCCTATAGATAAACATTACACAAGCATCTACATAAGCAAGTAGAATAATACATCGTGCATAATCGACCAGGGTTTAGTATTTTTTAGAAATAGTTGCTGGCATTGGCATCTAGAGGTATTATAAACAATGGTGGCATAGAGATATTGATGACAACAATTTCAAGCCTATAAATACTCATTACATTGTTTCGTTTCGTTTATATCTTGCAAGTGAAGATGAAGGCGAGTCCAGTCCTATTTATTTCAGTTGTGTTAGTCTTTGCTACTTTTCTTAGGTCTTCTTACTCTGCAGATCCAGATCTCGTCAGAGATTTTGTGACGGGATTGAGTACCTTCACTCTCCGTAACATTTTCAAGAATGGTGATGTTAGTACCGATACGGGTGGGATTCGAGCTGCAACCAATCCTCAAAACTTTCCTGCGGTCCGGTAAGATATTCACATCATTCATATTCACATATTGTTTGCTTGTAGATATATTTTGTTTGTATGGTCTGTACATTAAATTAATTAATGGTGTTAAATTGATTTTACAGAACGCAAGGGCTATCTGTAGTGAGGTTTAAAATGGTTCCATGTGGAAGCAACCTTCCTCACACCCATCCAAGAAGTTCTCTACCTTTTGTCTGGTGGACCGCTTCAAGTTGGCTTTGTTGACACCACTGGTATTAATCCAACTCATCTTATTCTCTTATTATCCTGACGTGTATTCACTTATTATTTTGTATATATATGATCTAATCATTCAAATTCATTTGTTGTAAATAAATAATTAATTAGGTGCGTCACACATTGATATTCTTTACCCGGGGGATGTTACCGTATTTCCCAGAGGTGTGCTCCATTTTGAACTCAACGTTGGAAGCGTGCAAGCTGAGTATTTGTCGGCACTTAACACTCGTAAATAAAAATGAAAATTAAATTAAAATTTGTTTTTTTAATAATATTTGTATTTCATAATTTCAACTTTTTATTATTATTTAGTATTCCATCTTTTGTCTATCGAGCCGGAGCAATAATGATGGTTTTGCCTGTGGCCAACAATCTTTCTAAATTCTTTTATATCCATCCGCCATTGGCGTATATGAGGATAATGAATAGTGTTCCAATGACAAAGATCAGACACCTCATCTTCATTTGGATAGAAGAGATTTCCATAAACAATTGTTTCTCTTAGTTCCAGACCCAAAATGTCAAAATCAATTTCAGTGAAGCTCTCGAAAAGCTCCAAAGTACCCATTGAAGCTCCCAACAGTTTTGGAGCGTCTCTGAAGGAACAAGGAGCTTCTGATTAATGCTCTCCAATGCCTCGGAGCAGTACCAATGTAAATATGTATTTAAATGATGCTTTTGTAAATGGAGTATCATATATATATAGGTTGGATATTAAGATTTTGGTGGTTTTATATCGTTAGAATTTATAATTTTAAAAATTGTTTTTTTTCCTTAATATAAAATTGATTATAAAATATGTTTAGGAACACAATTTTTTATAATATATTATATTTTTAATTTCCATTGTAATTATTGAATATTTTATTTAATTAATATAATTTAAATAAAATATAAATATATGAGAAAAAGTATTTTGGCATAAATCACATGATCCTGTTAGGAAATCTCTCTTGATTTTTTTATTTAGTTTTTCATAACTATCTAAATAGATTAAATTATCTAACATATAATATTTAGACAACTTTACCAATAAATTCATATTAATGAGTTACCCTTCCTTTAATAATAATAATATTATAACACTATAATATTATTACATTAAATCCTTACTATCACTAATTTTCCTAGAACTGTTAGTTACCCTAACCATTAATAATTAGAATAATACTATAACTAGAATATAATAATAACTAATATTATTTTAGTTAATATTACTAATAATATATGTTAAATATTAATATAAATATTCCCTTTTCTTGACTATTCCAAATGATCTAGTATATATAATATAACAATAATTAATATTATGTTAGTTATTACTAAATCCTTACTATTTACTAAGATCCCTAGATCTAGTAATACTTATTCCCATTAAATAACCTCATTATTAAATTTATACTAATTAGTTACACATGCCATCAACAATAATAACATTATTATAAGAATAATATAATATTAATTATTATTAGTTTAGGTAATATCTAATCTTTTCAATTATTAATTTTACACGTTTTAATCAATTTTATTACAAATATTCCCTAGTAGGGTTGTTAACTCTTATTTGGGTATTAAAATATTATTTGTTATACAATTTTGAACATTTAAATCTAGTTGTTTCTTGGTCAATTGTTAACCATTTATCCAATCTGATCTTATATACCTGTTTTTCAGTCAAACCTAGCCATTGTAGCTATGATTTGATTCTTCAACTTGTCGTGACGATGAACCACACTCATTGGTTCCAAATGTGGACACATTTACTATCATGTGATTGACGCATAAATACTTTTTCTCATAAACTTGATATAAATCACAAAAGCCTCAATTCAATAAAATTGTAATTATATATATATTAAAATTCTTAATATCAATATAAATTTTTATTTTTAATTTAATGATCAAACACTAAATGAACCAATCATATATTGATTAATATATTTTTAATTTAATTAAAAATAAATTTAAAAATAAAATAATTATTTATTTTATCAAATTTATAAGTGAATATTTTTTTTAAAAAAAATTAATAAAGTTATAGCATTGTAAGTCAATTTTATTTTATTATAAAAAAATTAATTATAAAAAAAAATATTTTTAAAAATCTTAAGAAGTTGAAATTTAAAATAATTTTAAATTACCAAAATAAGAATTTAGATTTTTCACCAATTTTATTTCTCAAAAAAGTGCTAGTCAACCTCTAAAACTAAATACAAAGTAAGGAGTTGAGTTAGTTCTAATCAACCTCTAAACTTTAAATACAAAGTAAGGAATTGAGTTAGTGAATTAAGCTATTTAACTACCTAGCCATTAGTCAAGTTTGTACAATTTTGCAATTTTGAATTGAGATGGAAATGACTGAAAAAATAATCAGTGAGGTTTAAAGAAATTTGGATTCACCATATTTTGTTATGATTATATATTTGTTTTTAGAAACAAACGATGTAGCTGGCAGCTGTAGTCTTTTCTAAATAGATGTGGAAAATGTATTTTGAGTATAGATTCATCTTAAGTACCAATTTAACATGAGTTTAGAGAGATCAAATTTCTTGAGGTGCAAATTTATTTTAGAGTGCAAAAATAAGGCGTAATTTTTCATTGAATGCCATAGCAATTACAAAAACATGTGCATTGAACCATTTTATAAGCTACAATAATGAGTTTTTTTTATCAATACATTTTTAAAGTACAGCATCAATATTAAATTTATATTAAAAATATTTTATTGATAACCAACCTGCATAATTTTATTTTATACAACATTAAAATATTTTCTTTTAACATGTTTTTTCTATATATAAATCAAGTGTTAAAATATTTTTTAGAAGTATAAGGTTTAAGCATCTTATCCATATATTTTTATTACTTGCAATTATTTTAGATGAAAATATATTACTTCATATGGAGAACTAATTTCTTTACATGAAATTATATTAAGGTATATGGAAAGCTAATTAAACATGCATACCATTTTTTTTTCCTTTTTTATTGTAGCCTACATTGTTCATCAATTTAGAGAATATTTTATTTTTATTTTAAGAGGGACACATGTCAACTCCAAATTAACACGAACATACTTACACATGTCTTTCGCACTACGCTGTAGAATGATCTTTCGACTCAATAAATATATAAACTTAAAAATGTATAAAGAATAAATTTGAGCCTCTTTGTTCACACTTTTAGCCATTGGTGGTTTAACATCATGAGTCACCTCATCCTTGTGACTAACAAGGCTACTTGGACAAACAAAAAAAACAAAGCAAATGTGAAATGTTCAAACCCAATTATAATATATCTATATTCGATATAAACTAAATAATTTATATATTAAAATAAATTAATAAAACTTGATTGTTAAAGTAAGATTCAAAGGCATCTGGTAAAAATATAGGTTGTCTCTTTAAGGATCACCAATCAGTTATTCCAATGGGTTTTCTTGAATAAGGATGGTGATTCAACTAGCATTCGAGGATAGAAGCTAGTGATTATCATTTTCACTACTAGTTTGACAATTGAATTATGATAAATTTTTTCATTATAACCAAAAAAATACTTAATGAAATTTATTTTAGAGAAAACATATAAATTATTACAAAAGGCTTTTTTATATTTATGTAGTGATATTTATGTGTTGCAGGGTCATGTGAACGAGAAACGAGTTTCCTAATCACGATGGTACACAAACTGGGTATTTCTGAATATGTTTTTTATTTTTATTTTTATTTTGTATCCATTAAGAGGAGGGAGACCATTTTCATTTTATATGCCTTTAGCTGACATAGTCCATAACTGTACCAATGAATATGTTTTTCTTCTATTTCATATCAACAACGTCTATATAGTACTTTTCTTCTATTTCATATCCACAACATCGATATAGTGCATTGTGTAATGTAGAACTTGGTAATTAGAATCTAAAGAACTCATAAAATCCATGTGTTAACCTGAATGCTGTTATGATTAATTAAGGGTAATTGCATTTTAACCATAGATATATCCAGGGTTATCACAACATAAACTCACTTAAATTATGGCATTAAATTAATGGAAATAACTCAAATATGCGAAAATTGTTTAAAATAAAGTGATGTGAGGAGCTTAAAATTTACATTGAAATAATCTTAAATTAAATATTATACATTTGAAATATAACATACCATCATATTAATCAAGTTTACGAAAGATTTTTCAGCCTAAATATTAATAGTAATAATAGTAATAGTATTAAGGATCATGAGAATATGAATAAAAAGGATACATTCTTTAATAATACAAATAATTCTAGCATGGAAAGTAATATGATATTGAATAGTAATAATAGTAATTTAAGTCATAGTACTAATATTCCCCCTCCTTCTCGTTTTAATAACAAGGTTATTAATCTTTCTAGTTTCTCTTTTCCCCCTTCAGTGTTTAAAGTTTTGGGTAAGGGATTAAATTTTGCCTTAACCCCTAGAAAAATCCATGTAGATGATATCATTTGTGACATAGAGTTTGCGATCAGAGGTTTACCTGATAAGATTAAGGATACTATTATGCAAGATTGTGCAGTTGTCTTGAGAAAGGATAAGCCCCCTAAGAGCAACCTTAGCAAGGAAGAATCAGTAGCCCTCAGATCCTTAAACCAGAACAAAGATATCGTTGTTCTAAAGATAGACAAGGGTGAATCTGTCGTCATTCTTAGCAAGGTTGATTACTGCAATAAGATGTTGGATCATCTTCATAATAGTGGTAGCTATAAAAAGCTTTCCAAAAACACGTTAAAAAGGTTGCTAGGAATGTGGCTCTTGCCATTAAGTCCATTAGCTCAGTGACTTCCCTGCACCATAAACTCATTGAGAGCAACCCTATCACTCCTAGGATCTATGGTCTCCCCAAAATTCACATGGAAGGAGCTCCCTTAAATATTTTTGGGATCAAAACAACAATATAGGGAAATGGAGAAAATGGAGGAGATTTGATTTCAATGACAACAGCCCCCTGAAAGCTAAGGCTGAGATACTAATGAAAGAGTTAGAACAAAGGAAAATTCTAGTATCAAGGGGTCATGACCAACTGAGATGGGGCAACAACAATGAGGGTGCCTTTAAGCTCAAGGAAGCTAAACTCATACTCCTTGGACTAGATTCCCATGCTCCGAATAGGTTTTGGTAAAACCTACGGAGGCATCAAGGCTGGATGAAAATTAAAATTTTCATGTGGTTGGTTCTGCATAGGAAGATTCTGACTTGGGATAACATTTGGAAGAGGGGTGTCCTAGGACCTTCCAGATGCCAGTTCTATGAAGCTCAAGAGGAAACAATGGAGCACCTCGTCAACAACTGCATTTTCACTTCCAGGCTTTGGGATTCTTTTGCCTCCATCTTCCAACAGTCTGACGGGGACTATGGGAGCATTATCCATACCCTTATCAATTGGAAAAGAAACTTTTTAGATAATGAAGTTCTTGGTTTAGCTTGGGCCCTTTCACCAAGTTTCATTATTTGAAATGTATGGAAAGAAAGGAACAATAGAATCTTCAATAATGTTAAGAAACCTTTCTAGTACCTTCATGATTTGATCCTAAAACAACTTAAGGAGATGATTAGCACTAGAGTTCGCAATATCCCTATGAATCCACCTTCGGCAACAGATATGAAGATTCTCTGTCAGCTAGAGTTGCAAGGACTTATTCCTCAGGGCTTGGGGAAGAAAGTTTCAATTTTGAAACCTGCGCTAGATTTCTGGCATCCTCCCCCTAAGGGTTTTCTGAAATTCAACATTGATGGTGCTTCAAAAGGTAATCCGGGCACGGTCAGCCATGGAGGGGTGTTAAGGGATGAAAACGAAAATATTCTGTTCATCTTCTATTGCCATTTAGGAAGAGCCACCAACAACATGGTGGAATTAATGGAAATGGAGTAGTGTCTAGAGTTCATAGTCCAGGATAACTGCCAAAATGTGATCATTGAAGCTGATTCAGAGTTAATTATTAACTCGGTCAAGAAAACTAGTTGGGTACGAAGCCAAAAAAAGCCGCGAGCAATTGGAGACTGATCCAGGTCTTTCAATGGATACACAGTCACCTCCAGAGTCTGAGAACATTCAGGTTGATTCATGTGAGAAGAATGGCCAATAAACTGGCAGATTTTTTAGCCAATCAAGGAGTGATTTGCATAGATAATAGGGTGGCAAAGTACTGGCAAGAGCTACCTCCAAATAGATTAAGAGAAAAGTGCCAAGACCAAGCAGATGAAGACAAGACAATGTTTCTGAATAGTGCCATGGAGGAGGGGTACAAATGACTAGCAGTTTTAGGTTTAGGAGTTTACTCATTCTCGGGTTTAATGCAGGTTGCTTGCAGGGGTCAACCCTCGCATCTCGGGTTAATTTGTTCACTATAGTTTCTAGTTTCTGGTAGGGCAAACGCAGTGAGAGGTCGGAAGCCGAGATTTCTCAGAGGCCACAAAACCAAGGGTTTTCCTCTTTGTTAGCTTTTTCGTGGCCTAAGCAGTTTTCCACTATTCGCAGCCATAGCAAGCGGGAAGCGGTTTTTTCTTTTTAGGAGCGATTCCATTCAGAGTGCCCCACATGGCGGTGGTGTTAGGAGGAATACCGCCCTCATGGCACGCTATTGTTCATGAATGTAGGCAGGCACGATATTATCCCCAACCGTCGGATCTGGCCAGGCAGATCCATGGATGAGATTGTTCATGCATGTTGGTGGGTCCTCTAGGTAAAATTTGGGTTGCTTAGCATAGTGATTTTATCCATGACCATTGGATCGAGCAGGGAGATTCAATAGTTGAGATTAAAGAAGCAAGTTAGGAATATGATGGGAAGAGATTTGTTCTTGGCGGGAGGTGGCTTAACACTCATTTCCCTTATTGAGCCATAGCAAATGTTCATATTGTTGGAAAATGTAACTAGTTTTGGTCTTCATAATTGTTAATGTACTCAAGTCATTATGTATATCTTATGTTACAAGGAAAAGAAGAAAGAAACATATTATTTTTAAGCATGGCTTTTATGCTCCATTTTGATGGTCATCTAGATGAAGCATATTCTTCATGCTTCTAAGGTTTTTCATGTCAAAATTATAATTTTCTTGAGTCAAGAGATTCATTATCATTTGTATAAAACCCTATTGGGCAAGTTGTAATATGTGAAATATATTAATTTTGAGTGTATAAAGTTTTACAAGCCTCTTAGCACAAGTCATCCTTGGCAATGACAAGTCAGCCTAGAAGAGGCTATTCGACCTCATGGAAAGCCTATAAGTAGAAGTAGCTTCGACCTCATTTAGAACCAATTTGGTGTCTTAATAAGTTTTATATGAAGTTGGGAACAAGAAGGAAGCGAGAGTGAAAGTCTAAAAAGCAAGAGGAAATCAAGAAGAAGCAATTAAAATATGCTTTTGGGCCATTTTCTCTCACGTGCTAAAAAGCTAGGGTTTCCACACCTACTAAAGGGAAAAGTTGCAGGTCAAATTTGGGGGCCAAAGTTGAAGCAGGAAGCTGGTTGAAGCAATATTAATCTTTGTTGACATGGTTGATATTTGATATAATTGGAAGGGATTTTTTGAGGGTTGACTTTGAGCTTGAAGGATGACTTTGTCTAGGATTTTAGACCTTGGTTGTCTCATTTATATTTTGAATCTGGTTCGGTCAAATAAGATGTTCATATTGAAACTTCCTCTTCACCTCACTATCCCTTGTGTCCTACCATTTGCAATACATCTGATCGCGATGGAGATAATCCATGCTCTTCAGTTTCTTCATTTGATAAGTTATCACCTCTATTGACACAAGGTGGTGTGGTTGTCCATGATAAAATTAGAAACAATCAAAGCATAGAGTACCCTTCCCATTCCCCGTCATATCTTATCATGCATGAAGAAAACTCTTCAAATCAACTTTCTCATGAGATATCACCGATTCATTTGTCTTTGAATATGTTATCAGAAGAGCCTGTCCAATTAAGTAATATGATTGTTGAAGTTGAAAAATCTGGTGAAACTTGTGACGAAGATGACAATGAGCAATTTTGAAATCAACAATAATGGCTATCCTCAAACCATGCATGATCTGGTTCAAGCTTCAAAATGCGATTCTATAATCCTGGAAAGTTTCGAAACCTACTAGGGAGGCGAGGCACTTCAACTTTCGTGGATGGTTATGTCAGGATCTCGTGACTCTAGTAAGCCCCCTAAACTAAATCAGATCTAGTTTCTCTTACAAAATCCATTTATCTGCATGGTTTCACTTGATCTGAGTTCCCGAGTAAAAAATGTTTGGTATTCCGGGTGTCAGCCCTCAAATTTTCAAGATTTTACTTATGATCGAATTCACGAATCTGTTGCAGTTCATTCATCTTCATGCAAATCTCTCACATCAAACTCAGGTTGGGAATGTGCATCTCTGATAGAGTCATGGAATTGCGAATTGGATTATCTTAAGGACTATCTTTTCACAAAGGAATCATACTTATCGAATTTATCCTTTAATGGTTAGCTGCTCGGTCTTCTTGTGAATTTTTTATTGCAAATATGTCCTCTCATCATACCATAAATATTCATGAGTGATAATGAATGCACAAGTTGTCACATGAATCAAGTTGTTCTTTGTTCACCATGTCCCAACTAGTCTCATGTATTTGTGGTGCTAGCTTCCTTTTTAAACTCTTTTAATGACTACGATGCTTGTACAATTTCCCCCCAGTTGTAGGAAGGTGGTGTGTCATATTTAGCTCACAAGGAACTTGGTTTGATTGTTAAGAGAATTCACAGGATTTCTCAAATTGATTTTTCTTTGTTTATTGCAAACCAAGAATCTAATGTTTCAATTAGCTCATATGATCATTTCTTATCTTTAGTGATTTTCATTCATCTTATCATATTCCCATAAGCACATCCAATAACAGTTGTTTCACAGCTCTTGATATTCATTGTTCAACATGATCTCTCTCTTCATATTTTTGTCAAGCAAACAAGGCACTTCAGCCTTCGCTGATGGTTATGGTAGGTCCTCATTTTCTTGGCATGAATACTGAGTATGATCAAATATATTTCCCCTCACAAGATTCCCATCGTGATCCCATTTTTCTAATAAAAAAAATCACCTTTTTCAAGATTTTGGGGTTTTCAAAAGGGCCATCATGAATTTTATGATCCAATCACTGAATGGATGGAACAATCAACTCTAAAAGATTTGTAGAAAAAATCAAGTTTCAATCTTTCCTCACGCTTGCTAAGGAGCTCGGTGTAGATTTTGACACATCTGCAAGAAGATTCTAAGGTTTTTTGAAAAATGGTAATAGTCAAAAAGGTAAGCATGTGATGAAAGCAGTGGTTGTGACACACCTTTCCACCCATAGGAAAGACCTCCCTTTCCTTGTGCAAGTTTTCTAAGTTTTTATATCTTTTGATGCACATCACTTTCTATCTGTTTTAATTGTCTATATTTGTGTGGATTTAGGTCAAGAACAATTATGCTGGCTTCACTGGAAATTTCATTACGCATATCCCTGACCTTCTAGATATTAGGTTAGGAGTAGGATTAGCTACATCGTTAGCCTTCCCTTTCTTGCACTCATTCTGCACTTGTTTCCTGTATTTTGTCCTCATTTTGTTATTCAGTTCTACATCATGTTCACCTTAGCCATTTTGTTCTCTTGTCTCCTGGATTTGTTTCCTTGTTTCTTTCTTTTCGTCTTGTTTTCCTTTCTTATTGAGTTTTCCTTTTCTTTCATCATGCGAATAAGTGTTGTGTTTGGACCTGGTTTGGCTTCTTAGTATGTGTGTGGCCGAACTATAAAGAGTCTTGTGACACTTCAGAATTTGGCTAGCCATTTGCCTGTCTTCCTTATGTTGGTTACATATTTTGGTCGATGAAGTTCTGACGAAAAATATGATTCATCTGTAAGGAGATTTTTAATCCAACCATGAACCCATGTCTAGTCCAGAAACCTCATGCCTATACTTGGTTTTTATTCTTTGGTGTTCTCAAGGTTATCCAACTAGTAAAAGCGGAGAAGGGGAATCTAAACAAGAAAACCTAAATTAGAGGTCTTTATATGCTTCTCTAAATGAACAACCTCTTATATTCTCAATAAGTCGGGATCCCTCTTCTACCCCAAAATAAATAATTTCCAATGCACAGTTCTCTTTAAATAAATAAATAAATATAAAATAAGAGAAAGTTTTCCTACGTAGAGATGTGAAGAAAGAAACTCTGCTAGGGTACTGTCCAGGCTCGTTGGCAGTGGAGCAATTTTTGTTTTCCCACATGACTCCACTGGGGTACTGTACAGGGTTGCTTGCAGTGGAGCAACACTAGAGATGAAAACTTAAACTCTGAAAATCTTAAGCTCGCAAGCTACACTAACCTTCCCAACTCGAAACAGTGTGATTATGCTGAATATTATGTTGTGTTCAACTGAGAAGGCATAGAGGGGACCATGGCTATTCGTGGGGTGAGTGGGAAGGCCAAGGTAATCTTCATGATGAATCAATACTCCTTGAAGAACCAAGGCCCTGCACTGAAGGAGTTAACCAAAAAAAGAAGTTGGATTCTACTAGTGTGTCACCAAGTGTTGTAATTGCTACAACACCCTCCAAAATTTTGGCCTACACTCAAATTTTGGAGCCTAGTGTTGATATTGTGATTGGTCATTCCTTAGTCACTTACTGGTAAGCTGATGATTTCAGGATCCCATATTCAATCTCAATAATCACTCACTCTTTTATCTTTATATAAAAAGTGTCATCTTCAGGCATGGGAGTTATTGCTTGTTAGGCAAAGGGAAGTTTTGGTTTGCTTCAAGGGGAAATCTTTGTGAAAATGAGTTGTTCCCATCATGTAGACATGTTTTGCACTCATTTCCAAAGTTTCACATGTTATTACACAATTGTCATCATCATCCT
>APFE030191559.1:0-12374 GCA_000404065.3 Pinus taeda
TCAAAACAACTTGCCTCTATAAACTTGGAAACCAATTCATGCATTTAATTTTTACCCTTTACATGAATGAATCTTCTACAAGTGTTAAACAAGAGTAAAAGTGTCTTAGAGTTTCCATAATTACATCAAAGATAATCATCTTTCACCCCAAAAGTCAAACTAAAGCCAAACTGCGTTTTCTGGGCTGAACTGGTCAAATCTGGCAAAATTTCCTCAAAAGGTCGCACACCTTTTCTAAAAGGGTCGCACACTTTTGGAGATCTGTTAGGAGGCCTTCCCTGTATCAGAATTGGGTGAAGGATAGCTCGTTGGAAAGGTCTGCGAGTCTACTTTCCAACCCAACCGGAATTTTTGAATTTGGAGGTCATTTGCCTTGTCAAAACTTAATTCGCCCAAGACAGGTTTCTGCAACTCAAAAAAGGGGCAGAAAGTCAAATTTTGCATGCATTTTGACCTTTTGGAGGCCCAGAACTTGATGAAATTTCTTATTAATGGATGAGCAAGTGTAACTTTTCATGCCAAATCCAAAAATGCTGAGTTTTTTCCAAACGGAGCTACGATGACAAAAGGTCTCGCCCCCTTGAGAAACCAAAACCTGTAAATTGCACAAAAAATTCACAAATGACAAAATTTTCTCCAAATTTCTTGAAATTTAGGCTGGGAGTCCCCAATCAAGTACCATGCTCAGTCAAAGAGGCTTTGGCCAAAATTTGGAGTGGATCGGGCATTTTCTTTCGTTTTTGTGCTTTGGCCAACCGTCCTTGGAGCATTTTCATTTTGGCCTTGCAAACATGCATCCTTGCCCAATAGTGATTTTTCATGTTTCTCAAGAGCTTCTTCTCTTGGTTGGCCTTAGCCAACAGCCTCTCCAAATGTGCATCCACCTAGATGAGCATGGATTCTCGCTCAGCAGGCAATGGATCACCGGGCCTCCTTCGATTTAGGACTCGGTCACTACGAATCCTCCACAACTCATCAAGCACCTTTTCCTCCTCTAGCATTTGCATTTCATTTATAAAATAATATGGGAAAAGGGATGAACCTATAAGTGTGAGTGAAAGGGAAAGGAGGGAAACAAACCAAAGGGAAAAATAGCTTGAAACAACACAAAGCCTAGCACAGTTTGTTCATTAACATTGCAGCCACCTAATGTCCTTTCACTTGCATGATTTGAGGTTAAAATCATAGCATGAGGGCTTACATCCATCACCAACCACAAAAATGATGTGTAAAGAGCCTACCTTGAACAAATTTGATGACTTGAAGGAAGATTGGGAAATTGCTTTGAAGTCTGCCGCAAGACAGCTCAAAGGGTCTCGCAGGCCGCTCAAAAGGTCTCGCACCGCCCAGAAGGTCGCGCCATTTATATTTTTGCATTGTGGAGGGGTGCTCAAAAGGTCTCGCATCGCCCAGAAGGTCGCGCAGGCCTCTCAAAAGGTCTCGCACATCGGAAACTCTGTTTGCAGGCCTTCCTAGTGTCAGAATTGAGCAAAAGTGGGCTCGTTGGAAAGGTCTTTGAGTCTAGTTATCATTTTACCCATCAAGAAAATAATTTGGCCAACCAAGCTAAGAGAAAGCTTGATTTTCCCAAGGTCACTTCAGAGGTGTCTTTGATTCTCCTGAGGCAATGGTATTCTTCACATTTCTCTCAAACCATGACACTTGTGCAAAGAGTGAAAGATGTTTTTCTTCTTTGGCATGTTATGGACAAAAACCTCTCTTAGTTTTCCAAAATTCATCTTTGAATGCTCTGAAACATCATTTAAGTGAAACTTGTCCCCATGTGTGAAACAAGGAATTTTGTCGAAATGAAGCGAAATGAAGGGGACAGGGGGCTTCTAAATTCTTGAGGAAATTTTTGGGAGTGGGGAGGGATGTTAGGAAATAGGGGAAAGTGGAATTTCAGAGATTGAGTGAGGGGAAGGGGTCCAAAAGAGAAAAACACAGGCCCAACCTAGAAAATTGCCAGGTTGTAGCTAGAAACTAGGGTTTGTGCGAAAATGAGGAATTTGGCGGATCTAAGGGATGGGAAGTGTTTTATAAGGTACTTAGGATAGGGGAAGTGTATGAACATCAAGAAACAAGTTTTGCCGATGATTTGACCGTCCAAGAGAAATTTCCTTCAAAACCCTAGGAGAGGGAAATGAACTTGCCAAGGCACAACTGAAGCATGAACAAGATGTAAAATGACTCATTAGACACTGACATGATAATGAAAACCCTATGAATGATGGTAGACTCAGCTAAATAGTGACATAGATTGGCATTTGGGCAACTTTAGAAGGAGTGAAAACAAACCCTAGACCTAATGCCTAGTGACCAAATTTTGCTTGAAAACTCTTTGAAAAGACAAAAATTGACCTTGACCCTTCACAATCACTTTATAAGAGCCTATTTGATCACTGGAGGAAGGCTGGAAAGACTGACACTAACAGATTCCATCAGATAATCTTGAGGATCTTGCATATGTTATCCTGTAGATGTTATATTTTGATAGACGTATGATAACCCCTTTTCCTAGATGAGTTATTCCTTCTACATAATGAGTTTATCAAGAGCTATATCCTACCTAGTTGATTTCCATAGGTTTTTTTATAGACATTTATCATATTACATATGTTGCAAGCTATTACTTCTAATGCTTCTATCATGATGTCATTCTCTAATATGATCCTATTTTATTTTCAAATCTTCCTATCTATAATAGATAAGAAGAGTGCCTTTTTAGTGAAGGAGATTCTCTCAGTAATAGTAGATGTCTTTCACTTCCTCCTTCTTAGGCCTCCTTGTCTCAGGCTCTTCTACTTCTTTGGTAATATGGGCTTCTTCCTTATTCCTCTTGTTATTGTCCGTTTTAGGCTTAGGAAAATATATTTCATAGTTCCTATATTCTTGATATCCATAACATTGTACTTTATCCATGCTCTTCTTCTTTTTTTGAGGATCAATTTAACTAAATTTTCCTTTTCTTCTTGACATATCAGCATACACTTGATTCTACTCATTTGTTCGAACATCTAACATTGCCTTTAGTTTAGTTTCTTTGATCTTACATAGTGTCCATAGATCTTGAAAGGGAGTGGATTCTTTATTCCCATAGATACTTTAAGTGACGTTTCCCCATTCCTACAGTAGCGCATTCAATAGTACAGTGGTTATTTTTTTATCAGGCATTATTTCACCCAAATCTTGAAGTTAATATCCTATCTTTGAAATCCTCATAAAATATGAGCATGTTCCTTCTTCCCTTGATATCTTAAATTTGTAGAGTTATTTCCTTAGACAGGTTACTTCCCTAGCAATACTTATGGAAAATAACTCTACCAATTTGTCATATATAGATTTTGCAGTGACTAATTTTGATACACATGGGAGGAGAGAGTCTTTGATGGATTGTATAAGAATCCTCTCAGCTCTCACTTCCCTTTTCATCAATCTGGCATGTGCTTGAGTATCGTCTTTGGGAGGTTGAGTTATTGACCCTTTGATGTGGTCCATGGCTTCATTATCAATGAGATTTAGGTCTATTTTTTCCTTCCCTGCAAGGATGTTTGCAGCCCCAACCAATTGTTTGCTTTCCTTACAATAAGACATTTTGATAATATCAGATGAAGTCATAAACTTACTTGAGTATTTGTTGCTAGCTTCCTCATTAATATTGATGTTAATAGATTATTACTCCTTGACAGGTTGAGAGAGATTTTTCTTCATGATCCTTCTTGAGTGTTCTAGCCTTATTTAGATGATGATCTTGGAACTTCTTTTTAGGGTTTTTTTCTCTCCTTCTACTTCCTTCTTGAGTATGATTTCAAGATTTCTTGCTAGAATAGGTTTGTTCAATCCAGGGTTTCTGTATATTAAATATCTTGACCTATTTCTTGGTTTCATTTGACTTGTGTTGCTACTTCTTTGAAACTTGACTCTTGTGTGTCTTCTTGATTAACTACCCCTTCTTGACTTTAGCACCTAAGCTATGCTACCATGTTGATAAATCTAGTGCCATGATGCTTAGAATATTCTCTTCTTGATAATTTCTTGTGATATGATTTTAATTATTCTATTAGGATATTCTCTTTCATTATAATATCAATGTGTTCTTTTCATGAAGACAATTACCAAATAAACATTAGTAGACAAGAGACATAGTATGTAGGCTTGTCAGATAGGGCCAAAACCTCTCACACTTTGAGAGGAAAACTCAATTAGAAAATTCTTCTTATAAATATTCAATTGACAAATATGAAGAACATGAAAAAGACCCTTGACTCTAGAATCCTCAAAGACCACTAACCTTGATTTTCTACCTCTTCACTTACTCGGTTTCCTTCTTCTCTTGAATTGCTCTTCCTGGCTTTCTCTATAGAATATCAGTCTCTACTACTCTTCTCATCTTACCCAAAAGACAGTTGGTCTCCTAGATCATAAAACCTAGAATAGTGTTTCTCCTTAGCTTCCTTATTGTGATATTTGTGCCCAAACAAGGTCACAACAACAAGATCTATTTCGATCTTTGCTTGATGCCCTTGTTCCCTCTTCATTCACACTGTTGGGTCTCAATTTTGTCTTATTTTTATTCATTTCTCTATTGTTGTCAATTGGCTAAATGATTATTTTCTAAGAGTATTTGTTACTTCTTTGCTTTAATAGGATGAAAATAATGTTAATGAGAGTTTAATTAAGGCTTGTACGTTGCAATATTAAAACAAGTTTTATTATGCTTTGGGACGTGCCCGCACCAATGAATTCACATGCTTGCACCATTGCACTTACTTGCTTGCACCATTGCACTTACTTGCTTGCACCATGCATTGGGATTCCTGCACTAGTTAGCCTTTCTGCACTATGTTGAACTCAAACCTGGTCTTATGCTCTATTCATGAAGGTAGTGGTATTGTGTTAGAAACATGCAAAATCTTACACTAATGTCATCATGTTTGAAGTTGTTCTTGTATTCAAAACCCCCATTCACGGGGATCAAATTATATCAGTTGTTGACTTGTATAAGGATTTGTTTCCTTGGCTTGCTATTGAAACGTTTTGGTAAAATATGTAAGCACCTGGAATTAATTGTACACCATTCATCAGAAGGCAGTGACTACAATGGCTAAGAAGATAATTTCATTTGTGTTGTTCCTGTCATTATCATTCATGGCTTCAACTATGGCCGCTAAATAGCCTTATGTGGTGTACATAGGAGGAAAACATGATGAAAATGTGGACCGCCAATTGGTAGCTGAATGTCATCATGAACTTCTATCGTCAATTCAAGGAAGTAACGAGGATGCCAAAGACAACATTTTGTACTCGTACAATAGAATCATAATGATTTTGTTGCTACTCTTGATGAAGAGCAAGCTCTTACTCTCTCAAATCTATGACAGGTATTGTTTGTATTTGCTCACCAAACAAGTTATTACTTCAATCAAACACAGATGATGGGCATGGTCAAAATCATTTGAGTGTCCCAACCATTGGAGAAGGTGCAGTGATGGACTTATGTAGCTCAACAACGTAGTGTTAAAACCTCCAAACCTTTCATCCCATTCTTGTGTTCAAATTAATGGAAAATAGGTTTTCTGTTTTGTAGTAAACTGTGTTCCACATGTAGCAAATGAAGAAGCTAGGGCAAGTTCACATTGGACTAGTTACTACTTCATCAGGCAAACTAGAGGAATATTAGTGTGGTAACTGATCGACTGCATATTCAACCTAATAGGGTAATAACAAATTTAGCTGATTATGGTAACAACAGTGTTGCATCTATTCCTCTGGCACTTCTTGAGATATGAGTTGAATCTCTGATGACAACCTATGAGAAGCTCACGTAATGAGAAAATCGGTCAGACAAATCACACCATCCAAAAACAGTTATTGCAAGAAAAGAGGAACAAATCACCAGAATCGTTCCCTCTTTTGACACTCACTTCAAACTAATTCTTAATTGGGAAGATTGTTAAAACTAATAATCTTCCCTCCTGTATTTTAATTATCTATTGAAAATCCCCAATTTGTAAATATATGTCTATATAAACTACCTGGAGCGATAGTCAAAATTCAATCAACTAATCAGAGTAGGGAAGGAAATCGACCTAGCTAGGGATAACGCACATCAAAGGAAATTGTAGAACAAAAGAGGAGTTGTACCAATGTAGCCTCACGCAATTCATCAACTGTGGATCACTCCTTTGGTCTTGCTAGAGTTGAGGGATGTTTTCATAATGTAAACATTGTTTTAGTAATTAATTGAAGCAATTTTCCAGCATGTTTCATTTATCTACTTGTTTTGTCTAATGATTTATACTTTCGTGTGAACTAGGCACTCAAAGAGGGTCTGAGTTGGCTTGGTTGGCTGCCCGACTAGCTGGACACTGCTCTCATCTTATAGATTAAATAACATCTGAATTATTATTTGTTGTGTGAAAGACTTAACTATTTCAAGTCTCTTTTCCTTCTTCAACTTAAGGTTATTTAAGTTGCTGCAGCATTTTCCCTTCAGCTTTAAACTTCATTGGTTTACTGCTTTAAGAAATTATTCCTATTTGTGCTTACACTTGGGATATTTCTCGAGTTGTTCTTATTGATAAGATTTGCTTATGTGTTGATGAGCTGTAATTGATTTATACTCCATAATATGAAAACGATGTGAGTGTGTGTGGTTTTGAGGCACTGATAGATCCATTTAAAAAGCTGCTTACAAAAACCATATATTATTTGAATGTCACAGAGCCAATATTAATGAAAGTAAATTGTGTTATTTACTTTCCATTAAACTTCTAAAGAGTTTGCAAGATTTATTTTCAGAGCAAGGAAGGTGAGAGATTTAAATTAATTTAATTGCTTTCATAAGTTATTTATGTAGCATATCTACTTGATGATGCTTTCAAGTTAACCTTACAAAAGATTAGTGCAAGTAGAATGGTTTTGAATTTCCTTTGAATTTATTCCAGCATTTACAGTCTTTTTGTTATTATGTTGGCACTACTTGATTTCTAGTTTAGTTTTCCTTTTGTTCGCTTGTAATTATAATTTCATTTCACATTGTTAATTGCCTTTTATTTCCCGCATGATTTAGTTTTGTAGATTGATATTTTCTTGAATTTTCTTTAGTGCAGGATTTCATATATTAATGAGATTAAAATGCAAGATAGACTAGCATTTATTTTTGCATGTTGTCAGGGGCTTTCTCTGGCATTTCCAGTGCTGTGCCTTGAAGTTCACAAACTATTCGGATTCACAAATTAAATGTTGGTACATTTATAGACCCTATACTGCACCCAACATTTTGGCGTCGTTGCCGGGGAGGTGCTTAGGGGATTGACCTTGGTAATGTGATGTGTAGGATTTAACCCCATACAGAAATTACTTGCATATGAATTCCAAAACACATAAAATAAACAATGCGAGAGCATGACACATAAAACACATGTACACAGAGACTTTCCCCTGGATCCTAAAACTAGGACTACGAGCTTGATTTTTCATTATGTTCCTTTCAATTTTACAATACATATTTATACATGCTGAAGTATCCAATACCATGGACCAAAAACCATCGCATCCAAAGCCATGGACCAAAAATCATCGCGTCAAAAACCATGTGCGAAAAACATGCACAAAAACCATAGGTAGGTCCACCCAACCTAATATAGGGTCCCAAAACAAAATTTTCTGGGGCGCTGCCCCGAACCCCATAGAGTGGGGTTACCTGCAGCCCTCAAACCCCCTGTGAGCCCCCCCCCACTACACAATAAGCGCAACAAAGGGGGGGCTCCACCATCCTTCTAACCCCTTGGTTAACTACACAGGCTAGTCATGCAAACAATATAACACAACCCAACATTCTCCCACTTGTTGTTTTCTTTCCATAGGTGGGCACAAGAGAGCTTAGTCATTTATCCAACCTTGCAATGCCCATTGTTTCTCTACACCAAGAGAACTTCTAGGAGATCACTGATTTTGTCAATGCATCTGCAGTAGTCTTCAAAGTGTCCACCATTACCAGCAACACCTTTTTGTCTTCTATCATATCCCTCACAATGTGATATTGAACATCAATGTGGTTTTTATCTGAATTATATGTCGGGTTATTTGCCAAGGAAATTTCACTTTGGCTGTCACAATTTATCCTTATAGCTCCCTGTACTAACCCCATACTTGAACACAATCTCTACAACCAAACTGCTTCCTTACTTTCATGAGTGGATGCCATGTATTATGCCTTTGTAGTTGATGGTACCACTATAGATTGTTTCTTACACATCCAACTGATTGCACCTCCAAATAGGTTAAACACATACCCACTTGTAGATATTCTCTAATCTAGATCTCCAGCCCAGTCTACATCAGCAAAGACATGAATATCCAACACTCTCTCTAATCATGGTCTTCCTTGATAGCACAAATCATAATCACTAGTGCCACACAAATACCTCAAAAACTGCTTCACTGTTTCTAATGCTCCTTTCCTGGTTTTGACATAAACTTGCTCAATACTACCACTCCATGTGCAATGTCTGGTCTAGTATAGATGATCGTATATATAAGGCTACTAACTTCACTTGCATATGGAACACGGGACATGTCCTCTTCCTCTTCTTGTCTCTTGGGACATTGTTCAGCAGATAACTTTACACCTACAGGAATAGGAACCTTCACTAGTTTACTACCCTGCATATTAAACCTTTGGAATATTGTCTCTACATACTTCCTCTGGTTTAATCAGAGCTTCCTCTTCACCCGATCTCTTTTAATTTCCATGCTCAAAATATAGTTTGCAGAACCAAGATCTTTCATGTCGAATTTGGAGGAAAATTGGGTCTTCAAATCCTAGATAATTTCTTTGTCATTTCCAACCAGAAACATATCATCCACATCCAAGACTAGATAAATAACACGGTGACCAATTAATTTAAAATACACACAGTGACCTGGTTTGCTTCTCGTGAAGCCAAGTCCCCGTATAAATGTATCAAATTTCTAATGTCACATCCTTGGTGACTGCTTTAACCCATACAGAGACTTATTTAACTTGCACACCATTTCTTTCTTACCCTTCACCGCAAAACCTTCAGCTTGCTTCATGTAGATCTCCTTTCCTAGCTCCCTGTGAATAAATATTGTCCTTACATCCATTTGTTCTAACTCAAAATCAAAGCAAAAATAACAGATAACAGTAATATAATAGAAGCTACCTTTACAACGGGAGAAAAAATATAACCAAAATCAATTCTTGACACCTAGGAATAACCTTTCGCTACCAACCGAGCTTTGTATTTCTACACCTTTCCTTCGGCATTTGTCTTCTTCTTGAACACCCATTTGCTGCCAATAGGTTTCCCTCCAACTGACAACTCTACCAGATCCCAAGCCTAATTCTTGTGCAAAGATGCCATTTCATCAACCATGGTCTCTTTCTAGAGTTTTCCATCCTCTGAATCTACTGCTTCCTTCATAGTTTTGGGATCATCATCAATAACAGATAAAGCAAAATTTGAACGGAAAGCAGATGGACTATACGTTTCTGGCTGCCTTCTTTCTCGAACTAATCTTCTCACACCCGAAGTTTGTGGCTCTTAATCTTTTGATTCCTCCTCTGCTGTAGAGTCTCATTCTTCCTCTTTAAGCTCAAACTCTATCTTCTCATGTTCCTTTTATTGGACTTCATGTTTAATAACATCTTTCACCTCTTTGAACACCACATCTTGGTTGTACACAACCTTCCTTGTTATTGGGTTCCAAAGATTATAACCCTTTGAACCATCCTTATACCCAATAAAGATGCACTTTTTAGATTTACTATCCAACTTGGTTATTTTCTCCTTTGGAACATGTACATATGCATCGCATCCAAATACCTTCAGATGTGGAAGAGAGGGTTTCTTACCAGTCCATACCTCTTGTGGAGTCTTATCCTCCAACGCTGATGAAGGTGATTTGTTGACCAAGTAACATGTTGTCTGTACTGCCTCTGCCCAGAATCCTTGTCCTAACTCGGCAACACTGAGCATGCTTCTTGCCCTTTCCATCAATGTCTTGTTCATTCTTTTTGCAACTCCATTTTTCTCAGGTGTGTATGGAGTAGTCTTCTGTCGTACTATACCACACTTCTTATAGAATTCTTCAAATTCCTTGTTGCAAAACTCTCCACCGTTATTTTCCCTCAACACCTTTATCTTCTTCTCTGTCTAGTTTTCCACCAGAGCCTTAAATTCTTCAAACCTGTCAAAGACTTCAGATTTCTTCTTAAGGAAATATATCCATGTATTCCTTGATAAGTCATGTATAAATGATCCATAGTACATAGACTTACCTAGTGATGGAACCTTCACATGTCCAAACACATCATTGTGCACAATTTCTAATATTTGTTTCACCCTCTTACCATATGAGGGGAAACTCACCCGATTCTGCTTCCCATATACACAATTTTCATAGAAATCAAAATCCATTGAGCTATTAGTCATACCTTCTACCATACCTTTACCATGAAGTATTCGAAGGTCCTTCTCTCAAATATGTCGAAGCCTTTGATGCCATAACATGGTCTTCTCTCCAGAGACCACTAGATTTTCCACTCCACTTTCAAGAAGCACGAAACCGTTGCACCCATCAACAACAGTGCTACCTTGTAGCTTGTATAGAGTTGCAATTCGAACTCCCCGCATCAATACCAGTGCCCCCTAAACCATCTTGCAGGTATCCTTCTCGAACACTGCTTTTACACCTGCATCATCCAGCTTGCTTACAAAAATCATATTTTTGGCTAATGCAGGATATGCATAACACTCAGAAGTGTTCTAACCCTTCCACCTTACAACTTCAACTTTACTTTTCCGCAGCCAATGATTCTAGCCTTCCTGTCATCCCTCAAGAAGACATCACCATCATCATATTTCTCATAATTGCAGAACCATTCTCTGTGGGGAGTGAAGTGAAAAGATGCACCTGAGTCAATCAACCATGCCTCATGACCTACATGTGTACTTGAATAAGCCAAGTACACATCCTGACCTTCATCTATGGTGGTTTTCGCCTCTGCAAAAGGAGCGTCATCAAATTCCTTTCCTTTATCAGGAGCTTTATATTTACAGTCCCTTTTGTAGTGCCCTCCCTTTCCGCATTTCCAACACACCACCTTTACAGGTTTTCCCAGAGATTTAGATCTACCTCTAGATTTAGATCTCCCACTCAATGACTTATTTTTGTTTCTGTTCTGGGACCATCCTCGTATAGATAAGGCATCACCATTCTGGCTCTCCATATTTTTCCATCTCATCTCCTCCGTCAGCAAGGATGACACTATTTCATCAAACTGCAAGGCAATTGCATTGCTACCTATTGCAATAACTAGACTATCCCATGAATCTAGTATATAACACATCAAATTCATGCAGTTACCTTCATCTGAAATTTTAATATCAACATATAATAGCTGACTTACCATAGTAAGAAATGCATTCAGATGCTTTGTCGCCAAGTCTCCATCTTTCATCCTTAGGTTATATAGCTTTTTCCACAGGAGAAATTTATTCGCCAGAGACTTACATTGGTACAAAGTCCCTAACTTGTCCCACAAAGCCTTCATCATAGCTTCCCCTAATAAATTCAACAATACTAATCTGAGACACACAATCATATTGTGCTCTTTGCCTTCCGATCCAACTTCTTCCATTCTTCATCGGACACTCCTGTTGGTTTAGTACTCAGATCTATCGTGATCCACTAATATTTATCCACCAACAGATCCTACATATTGAGTTTCCACAACTCAAAACTTTGACCATTAAATTTATCGATCTCTATATTTCCACTGTTCACCATCTTCTTTCACCACCAGAATCATTCTTACAGATCTCCCACTGAATAGGGTCTACCACAGGCCTGAGCAAAATCCCTCAGCAACAAAGGTGTCCCCTTGAAGCCAAAACAAATATGATACCAAATGTAGGTTTTAACCCTGTACAGAGATTACTTGCATACGAATTATAAATCACAGAAAATAAACAATGCGAGAGCATAACACATAAAACACATATACATAGAGATTTCCCATGGATCACAAAACCGGGACTACCAGCTTGATTTTTCATTATGTTCCTTTCAATGTGTTGATGCCTCGAAAATCGTTGCATCGACATTGGGGGAAACCACCCGGTCCGGACCTTAGTGCAGCTCCTTTTCCGTTTGGTGAAGTGGCTCCGACTGGGGATAATGGGACCAGTTTCCCAGCAATAGATAAATGGGATGAATGGAAACTTTGAGAATAATAGTAGTGATAGGTGAATGACTAAAACTATTAACAGAAATATAAGTAACTAAAACTATCCCGGGAATCTAATTGAACTTCTAAAGCGTAGCTTTTGATGTTCTATATT
>APFE030191562.1:15944-49335 GCA_000404065.3 Pinus taeda
GAACCAATTTCTTCTCAGTTTTGAATTGCAGCATCTCTCTGATGGCCTCAGGGGTAATATAGAAAACAACTGAGCCTGAAGGGTCAAGCACAGCCCTCTGAGTGGCATCATAACCATTAGCACACAGGTGAATTAGGTCAGGAAATGGATTGACCCGAGGAATCTTGAAGATTGGGAGGAAGGAATCCCAAATTCCCAATACATCTGTTCCAGTCTCATGTTTAATCTTTAATTCATTTAATAGGTGGATGTGGAACTTGCTGCGCATTAGAAATTCCTCTGAGATTTGATAATCCAAATCTACTAATGCCTTCCACTCCAATTCTCTCTGAGGGGCATTTAAAGGGGCAACATTGAGGGCCGCAGGTGCTACTGGTGTATCCATGGTTACTTTAAAACTCTGCTTATATGTAAATTAGTGTTACTGTGCAGAGTAACAGAAAAGAGTGTTTCTTGAAAGGAGAGGTGATTTGTTGAGAAACAGAGGACAAAGGGTCAATTGCAGCAATTGAAATACTGCAGGAAGCACTAAAAGGGCAAATACGTCCTTAACACACTTTTTTCACAGTAATTTGGTGTAGTTCGGGTTCCCTGTTCAAGATTGCGCGAACAGAATGCAGGTTTTGCGAAAGCTTTGGTAAACAAGGCTTAGCCGGTGAATTTCGACCTTATAACTTCAAATGGGAACTAGGCAAAGGGGATTTACTGATCAATTATATGTTTTTCTGTGTTTTAAGTCAATTTAGGCAATTTTCAGACAAAACAAGGCGTAGAGAGGATTTACAGGGATAAATACCTGGTATACTGACGGTCCTGGTCACAAATGCAGGTGGATTGGCGCGTCGATGGCTTCCAGGTCGAATTCAGCAGGTTGGCGTGAGTTTGGACGTAAAATGCATGCAGAAGACACAATAGTCGTTTTTGCAAAAAGTGCAAAAAACGCGAAATTTTGGCCAAAATATGGATTTTTGGAACATTGGCGCCCTTTTTTGGATGACGTCGCATGACGTCATCGGGTGGGCCCAAGGTCGGATGACGTCAGCATGATGTCATCAGGTGACGTGGTGGCTTAAGAGTGGTCCACGGGGATGGTGAGGTGGCGGACAGGTGGAGCAATGACGGACGAGGGCGCTGACACGGCGATGACGTAGCAATGATGCTGGCAGTGACGTAGGCAAGGCGGGTTGGCGGAGACCAGAAACCGTAGGCGGTATGATATCGCACCGCCTTTCATACGGAAGCGGAAATGTCAGAGGGGGCTCCGATACGCTGTGGGGGTGACGCGTGGCAGAGGCCTGACGTCACCCTCTGACAGATATCGGAAGGTAACTTACGGACGTCGGAGCCGGTCCGATATGCGTGTGGGCTGTTGGATGAAAGGCACCCGATCGGACGGTCGACGGGCCAATGACTTGTTCGGACGATACAGCGTTGGGTTGGGCGGGCAATAAAATATGTATTTTTCATGGAATTTGTGCCCGGCGGGACTTTGGAATTTTGGCGAATTTGTATGGTTTTTCAATGTATTTCTTTATAAAATCGCGCATAACTCCAAGACTTTGGATAAGTCGGAAAAAGTGGGTTTTCCATGTAATTTTGCCGTTTGAGCGGGTTAGGGGTGAAAATGGGTTTTTTACAAGGTTTTTTAGCAAATGAAGGGTTGAATAGGTTAAATGATTTCTGAAGGAGGAGAAGAGGTAAGGCTTGGGGTTCTTAAACTGACCATATGTCAATTTGATTCCCTAGTAGTGAACATATGGCTATAATGCCAAAGGGGGGGGATATTTATAGAATGCTTGGGGTTTATACACCATAGTGTTATAATATTAGGGAAATGGTGACATAGGGAATTTAGATAATAGAAGTTAGGGGTTAATATGGAGGGAAAAGGTGAATGAGGAGTGATATCACTAAGTTTATTTGAAAACCACTTAGCTTGGGGAGTAGATCAAAATGAAAAGAATTTTAGACAAGAAATATGGCTCTTAAAGGAAACCAGAACCAACATGAAACCTTGAATCCTTTCATAAACACAACTGGTGTAGGGATGTTAGTAATGAGTGTAAAACAAGGAAAAAAGGAAGTTAGACATGCTCCATTTTGTTGTTTTCCTTATCTTGACCAGCAAGATTCAGTTTGAAAGGAATACCACTTCTGCAACCCCATCTACCTACCCATCTTCTTGCCTACATTTTTTTTGTTTCTTCTGGAGGGTGCACTTGGACTTGCAGACCTTATGTGGCTTTTCTTTTCCATTGGCTTTTCTTTTGATTGCCTATTTAGCCATACTTATTCGCTTCCAAGCCCCAGATTACAGCCAGTTGGGGAACCTTGTTTCTCTGCTTAACTAATTGGTAAATACCAAGATAAACAGTTTGGACAGACTTCTTTCTCTATTCTACAACAAAATTGAAACATCGGCATGATCCAGATTAAGACTTGTTTGGATCCATCCATCAAAATTTAGTAAACATGAAGCTATGTACACACATTGGGTCTTCTCTTGGAAAATATAAACTTTGGTATCAGCAAGCAGATGCATATTTGGCATTTGAATTTGCCAATCATGAAATATGAAACCTATTGTATAAGTAGTCCACACCTCCACTTAATATATATAAAATAACTTAATATTATAAAATTAAAAAAAAAATCAAAATGTGAAACCATATAAATTAAATCCAAAATATAATAATAATAAAATTTACAAATATATAATCATAGTAAGCAATTATTATTATTATAATTTTGTAAATTTTATTGTTATTATATATTTTGATTTAATTTAAATATGGTGCTTTACATTTATATGAGAAATAAAAGTCTATTCTCAAAAAACATAACACAGAACGGAAACGTAAATTATAAAATTTCAACTTGAATAATTGTATAAATTTACCCAAAATTCTTTTAAGAAGAGTGGTTATGATTACAGCCCTTTAAAATATGGCTTCCAAATGCCCCGCTAAAAATTCATTTTAAATGTATGAAGAAAAGTTTCATTGAAGTTTCTAAGACTTCCAAATGCCTTCATATAAATAAATTTTAAATGGATGAAGAAATGTTTCATTGAAGTTTATGTGAAATTACTGGAATACTTAAAATTTTCGTTCAAACTAATGCACCTAGTAATGGTTAAAAAAGGAATGGTTAAATATAAATTTCTTTATTATAACATTATTCATCTTTCTATTTTTATAACAATATTCATCTTTCAAAGTAAATATTATTTATTTTATTTATTAAAAAAAAAAAAAATATATATTATTAAAAAAAATAAAAAAACAATTACATCTACAAATCAATATTTATTTACACTAACAAAATCTACATCTGTTTTATCTCTTTTAAAAAAAATAAAATAATA
The DNA here is from genome assembly GCA_000404065.3 of Pinus taeda. Classification (NCBI taxonomy): domain Eukaryota; kingdom Viridiplantae; phylum Streptophyta; class Pinopsida; order Pinales; family Pinaceae; genus Pinus; species Pinus taeda. The sequence goes on from APFE030191562.1 coordinate 19,312, forward strand.
AGAATAAGAATATAATCTCACATAAACCTAAACTTGTAAATAGTACATCTCTTTCATATATAACATCTCTCATTCCCGCTGTAAAAGACATCTTCCACAAGGCAAAAGACATCTTTCACAAGGCGAGATAGAATGAAACAATAAGAGTCAAAACTTTTACACAATCTTAAACATTAAATATCTAGATTTTCAAAAGATGATGCAGAACTCGAATATACAAAGTGTGAAATAAATATTAAGGCTACAACAAAGTTGGTTAAATTTTATATTTTTTTTTTTACTTTAATTTTTAGATTTTCAATTTTGGAATCGATGAATAAAGAAGCAATTTTGGTATGTCCGCTTTGCATAATTATATTAAGTGATATGTGTGTAAATTACACCCAATATAGCTTGATTTAGAAATTAATGCAGGTAGGTGGTGCATGTTTAGCTCTTGTTTGGCTCATTGACTATTAATTATGTCCGTACCTCGGTATGTGTAGGAGATGATGGCCATCATGCCCCTCCATCATTTCCTAAGCGCTTCCACTAGCTCACCATCATTTTTATCTAGCTCCATTGCATGTATGGGTTATTTATGTTTGGGAACATGACGTCCATATGGTTTCCCCTCTCCAAATTGTTGTTTTGTTTCCCATTTTCTCTAGTTTCCAACCTTGATTGGTGCCTCTCTTCGACTCATCTTACAATGAATAGAGGGGGGCACTCTCCTTCTCTCTAGTCGCTATTTCTCTTTTTGCAACAACATTCTTCTTCTCTCTATTCGTCTTCATCCTAGTTTTGTGTGCTTACCACAATGGTTTGTCAATGAGCACAAGCCCATAGGAGAAGTAGTAGTCACAGGGGACCATAAATCTCACACACTAGACTTCATGTTGAGGCTTTGGTGTGGATGTATGCTAAATAAATACCCAAATTTATTCGTGAAGAATTAAGACAGTTGGAAGAAGCGGTAGTAATTGATAGTTGAATGTCAGATTCACATGTCATCGTAGACATTTCAAACTAGGTTCCCAACTCGAGACATACTTGGGAAAGACATAACCGATATCCATTCACTATTGACCTCCATTGGAATATAAAAAGGTTGTTGGCGAAAGTCATCATGGATAGAAATGAAGCAAAAGAAAAAATTATACATATGCTAGACAATGTTATTCTAGAGCAAAAGGAGATGAGGCCCAGTCTCAAGTATATAGAAAAGTAGTTGGCTTCTAGTCCTAGTCCTAGTGGTGGCAGCAAGGAACATCTTAGTCCCCATTGAGGTGGATACCTTAGGTTCTCCTTAGTTTTTATGGATTTACATATTCAATTATATTGATCTTTATGTTGAGTTAGGCATAGTTTCTATAGACTGAAAATCCTACATATTAAGCCTTTTGTAAAATTTCTTAGCCCTACTTTATTTATTGTTTTATAATGCAAGGTACTATGTCAGTTTATGACTCCTAACCTGACACTTAAGACTTATTTTACTAGTGATTCCTTTTTTTTTGTCAGTAGTATAGTTTCCCCGTGGAAAACCACTAAAAAGCAAGGCTTGAATTTTCGATATTTTCTTTACATAATAGAAATTTTAGCTTATATATATATATATATATATAATATATATATATATAATATATTATGGTGGAATTTGTATAAAAAGTTGTAATAAATTAAATAATAAATAAATATATTAACAGTTAAGTTCCTAGTAAAATAGGTAATTCTTTATATGCTAAAAAGAAAGTTGGGAAAGTTTAGAGTGAAAACACACCAAAACATTTTACAACTATATAGTGTGAAAAAACACATAATATTCCAATGATTTTAAAAACATTAAAATTTAGAAAAACACATGGTCATTGTTGGATTCTTCTAGAGTAATAATGGAAGCAAAATATCCATGTTTTCCAAGATCCATATCCTCTATCACCTAGTGAACTGTGTCTTCCTCCTTGAATTCCATTTGAGCAAAATTTGTTGACATCATGTAGTTCGAAGAAACAGATTGAGCCCCTTTGCTTAGATTAATAACCATCTTTCTTAGCATATTGCATTCAAAAATATCTAGGGTGGCTCTTCATGTTGAATGGTGTTGTCATTGTTGAAAACATCGATCTTTGAACACTCTTAATATATGTCGTAGGTTACATCAATTGGAAGCCCAAATGGACAAGAAGTCCCTGAAGATAGCTAGCCCCTGTAGCGTACCTGCATTTGATGAAGATTTTGGCTAAGAAGATTAGTGAAATTGTAAGAGAAAATATCATAAGATGATGTTTCTCGTCATGATGATTTCATCTATACGTGGCTCGTCACAAGCGTCCTCACGATTTGATAGATATTCCCAATCAAAGTTGGTTCCCCCTTCATGTGGTCAAAATCCCCAAAATCTAGATGATGTGGCAAGATTGTTTTTGGCCTAAATTCAAAAAGTATGGTCTTGAAATTTCAAGTATATGTTGAAAACTCATGTCAAATCTGAAATAATTCATAATTGGAAATTAAAAATATTTTCAAAGGCCTTGATCAAGTCAGCCTCATTGAGTGTGGGATTTGCGGCTCAAAATTAATTTGAATATTCTCGCTCCAAAAATCCAGGTCAACCTCCCTCCTAAAGACCACCCTTGTCATTCATATATATATATATATATATATCTATAGGGAACTTTTTTCCCTCCATAAGGAGCATCAAATGATATGATCTAAAGAAATCAAACTATGTGTTTCTTCTGAATCCCTGTGGAGCAATGAAAATATCTCAAGGTGTTGAACTTATTGAGCAGTGGTTAGGGCTATTTTATTTTATTTTATTTATTTTTATTTTTATTTTTTAATTTTTATTTATTATTATTATTATTATTATTTTGTTTTTTTGGGCGGGGCGGGGCCGGGGGTTGGTTATTCATTGAAGAAGGATATTCGGCCTATTCTTTTGAGGTTCTTCTAAGGCTACTTGTGTAGCGTTGAATTTATTTATTTTTGCGGCCAAGTCAATTGTATGATGTGGAGTGAATATGGTTTCACACATAAAGTGCAATCAAAAGCTAAAGAATTCACCAAATCATTAGAACTCCAAACACTAGCTTGGACTGAAGCTTTGCATTTTTGTGCATTCAAATTTATGTAAACAACCTTTTCTATTTACTAAGGAAATGGAGAAGCTCAAGTCAGTTCGTGAAATTTGAACAAGTGTGGTTGGTACTCTTGGAATATGATATATCAAATTGAAAATAGTCGAAGCTTCATCATAACCTTTTAACATAATCAAGTAATAGACTTTGAGCTTTGTGACTATATCGTTGAGTTTGGCAAGAAAAGTCTGATGCGTGTTTTGCACTGAGTCGCAGGACATCTGAGTGGGATTGTGCTCCAAGCAAGCATAAGCAGAGTTTCACCATTCCAAATAATGATTATAAATTTTCCATAAATAATAACAATCAGTTGGATGTAGAAAAGGGTTACAACGCTAAACATCCTTTGATTCAAATTAGTTTTAGTTTTGCATGTGTTGAAAATAAAACAAGAAATGATAAAAATAGCATCATGAAAGATCCTATTTTAATTTGTCCTTGAATTAAATTGGGAATAAAATTGTAACTCTGCGTCTCATGACAACTTGTAATAGTTAACTAAGTTAATTTGAATTAGTTGGCTCAATTAATTCGAGTTGAGGGACTAACTAGATTCATGTAGAGCGCCTCCTACAACTAGGAGCAGTAATTGCGTTTATTTTGAGTCGTAATTATTTATATCAGACTAACTGAGTTAAATTTAGTTAAACTAGTTCCAACTGATGGAGGAATTAGTGGGAGTTCCAATAGTGGGGTGCAACCTGCAGTAGCAAGGTGCAACCTGGAGTAGTGGGGTGTTGCCTACATTAGTGGGGTGCAACCTACAGTAGTGGGGTGCTACCTGCAGTTGAGTGTGGTGTTTCCTGATGTACAATGTGGTGTTGTCTGTCAAAGAGTGGGGTGCTACTTGAAGTGTAGTGTGTGCTTCCTATAGTGATCAACCAGTAAACTAAAGATTCACTCATAATTAACTCATGCATGTTACATCAGAGAAAGACCCAGTTGAGATTGGAATTTAGGGACATTATACTATCAGTTGTAAAATAATCCAAATTAAACTGATAGTGCATGCAGTCAGAGGAAGGCTTATGAGGATTGCGCAATTCATAATTGAGGAATTTCTCCATTAAATAGGGGCTAATTCCTTGAGGAACAATGTAAGGAATTAAGAGCTTGGAGGCTTGAAAGTTTGGCTAAGTATTGGCCAAAAGCAGTCATTTTGGTAGAGGATAGAAAATATGTGTGCAGGTTAAGTTCAAGGTTGAGCAGAGCATTTTGTATTCATCCAAATTCTTTGACTAATGCAATATACATATAGCAGGGGTTTTTAGTTGTGGCTTTCCCCTGAAAATCATTATGTTATGTGTGATTGAATCCTTTCTCTTATATGCTTAATGATTTCATCGATTATTTATTATTTCCGCTGATGAGCAGAGTAGATTCAAGTCAATTATTTTATCATATTACAATTTGCAGTTTGAATCTACAAGGAATTTCTACAGCATGGGCATAATTCTTCCAGGTTTGATGATGCTACAAATGTAACAAGATCGATTTGAAGTTATGAGGATTGATCCACATTGCATTTAATCTAATGCAGAGAGAAACTTCAATACTAGTAAGAAAAATGCATCACTTTGTATTAAAAACTTTTGTGCGATGTGGTGATCCTATGGATTGATGTTACGAGGGACAACCCATGCAAAAAATAAGCTTGTGCAATGAAATGTGTTCACTACAGGGAAAATACCTTCTAGTGAAGGTTATAATGAAGGTTTTTAGTGTTATACAATTGGTAAAAAATTGTGAGAAAAACCTTCACTACAACATTTATTTACAATAGCAGATTTTTTAGCAGAGATGATAATGGAGCTTCATCACAACTAAAAAAAATTTGTGTGGCCAGAGGTTTTAGCAATTTTTTTTTAATGGTGTGCTTAATGGAAAAATAACACCCATGTGCTAAATCTATAAAATCACTGGGATTGTATAGCTAAATAAAATCATCAAGGAATTGAATGCAAAGAACATCGGTGCCTAAAATGTATACCGCCCTGGTGTGTGCATATTAAACAAACGCGTCAGGTCGTACTTTTCAGGAACGACAACGGGGCAGGAAAAAAAATATTGTAGGCCTGTTGTTTTTATTTAAACTCACAATGTTGGTGCTTATGATTCGTATAAAAACGTTAGTGCACTAATAATATAAAACAATCGGTGTTGTTAATTTGAATAATGCACTGGGGCTAGAAACAATATTTTGTAGCATCGGAGAATTAGTTCTATGAAAGCACTGGTGCTTTAAGTATTGCAATGCACCGAGGCGTTAAATGAAAACAACATCGGTGCTTCAAGAATTCAATGCCCTTGTGCTTACATTTTTTCGAAAGCCTGGGTGTTGTAGTTTTTAGAAAAGGCACCAGTCATGCAAAAAATCTTGTCGTAACTATGATTTTAGATAAAATAATGCACCGGTGCATGTTTATTTTACAAACGCACTGATATTTGTATGATATTTTCTCTTTTTTAGAAACACCGACTTGAGACTGCAATTATTGTGATTTTATAAATCCGTTATTCATCGAAAATCGACATATATTTTATAACAGTATTTAGATAAATTAAATTTTGATTAGTGAATTTTGTATATGATGTTTGAATTAATTTCTTATATCATCAATTTTTTCATCTCTTCATTATAATATTTAATCATCCGTATATTTAATTAGTGTTGTAACATTTCATAGCGACATTTGAGAGTGCAATAGAATAAACTAAAATTTATTTATTATATATGAAAGTATCTTTTTCATATAAAATAGGATAATTATTGGTAACACCTTGTCTTTCAATTAGGACATTATGCCCGTTACATTAAACAAATTGTCTGATTTTCACAGAAAAATATTCAAATAATACAACAGCTTGCACTGATATCAAAATAGATTGTCATTCTTTGTTGGAACTGTTGTTAGTGCTCGAGCTACTTCCATGACTTCGGCTATTTGGACGAATGTTTTTGTCCATTGCATCGATCGTTTTCGTCTTCTTGAACATGATCCATCTGAAAACATAAAAATAAAATGTAATGAGTGTATCATTGGTGAGAATAATGAAAATTGAAATAGATAATATACATCAATTTAAATGAAATAGTAATGTACCATATTAAGAAGTGACTCATGAAATATACACATTGTTTCAAAACCAAGTCTCATGCCTTGTTGCAATAACTCTTCTGTTACCGTAGTTCCATACTTTGTTTCCTGCAAATTTTATACCCTATTATAAATCATATATTTAATATAAACATTTTTTTCGTTCTATCAATTATAAACTCGGAGAAGTAAAACAGCATAAATACTTACAAATTCCACAATTAATTTTTGATATGCCAACATATACTCACAACCCATATTTAACCCAATTTCAATCAATTCTTATGATGGTTCGTCTTTGCATGTTAGCACATATTTGAAGACATTCAAAGATGGTTGCTGTAAAACAATTCAAAATATACAAAAATGAAACCTTTAGTTTTTATAATGAAATATTAACAATTACTCACAAATTTTGATTTCAACCATTTTCTTCCTTGTTGTCTTATTTTATGTGCTGAATGAGTTTAATTTTGTTTTATTTTCTGCAAGGAAATACTTGAAAATTAATATTTAATGTTAAATTATTTGTTTATATGTAGAAAGTCAATGATTGCATACATTTGAAGGACATTGCTATTGAAATTTCTCCTCTTGTGATGCAATTATTTCTATTTCTTTAACCATCTCCTTGTACATTTTTTTGGACATTCCTACTGGCATGTTTCGTATATCAGTTCGTTGATCCTTTGGGATTTTCATAATCTTCCTAAAAAGGTAATAAAATATTTTTATATTGATATATGAAAACTAAATATAACAAAATTGATATTAATAAATGAATGGTTTGTAGTAATATATACATATAATTCTAGAAACTAATTTTAATTAGGAATATTACTTTTTGAATTATTCATTTTTGTTGTTGTACGTTTTTGTTATTGCAAGTCTGACAGACCTAAGTGAGCATTACTTTGGAAACACTTCCTATAGTTTAGATATAATTTGGTTCTTGGAATCATTGGATTGATTTTTGTATTGTAAATGGAAAGTACGTTTATACATTTGTTCCACTATACCCCTCATAGTTTTGTAAAAAGAAAATGCTTTCATTAACCTTCAGCACCACTCCAAATGAGTAAAATACCAATTCATCCTCATTTACATTTTCTATATTTTTTCTTTTCTTAGAACAACATTGATATTTTCCTTCGTTTTTGCTCCCTCTAGAAAATTGAACATATATGAATTAATAGATTATTTGAAACATGTTATCTAATATTCTTAAGTATATTATTAATGAAAAAAAGCTCATATTGAATAGTATTTTTGTATTCACCTAATTCATCCTTTTGCAATTTCTCTATCACGTCTTTACACTCTTTTGCACTTAGATTAGAAATAATATTATCAACCTTCCTTATTTTGTGGCTCTGCATGACACATACTAACCAATACATATTAGATAAATTTACATATAGTTCAAACATATTAATTTTGTAAAGAATTTATAAAAAATGCATCGAGATTTTAATTTTTGAACATAGATAGTGAAAATTATTTTTTTTTAAATAACTTTAAATTATGTCGGTGCAATTTATAACGATAAAATCACTACCATCACAGTAAAAAATGAAAACATAAAAAATTAAATACAAGTCACTTGATGGTGTTATTTGGCATAGGCATGTCGGTACATTATATTACACAGGGTGCACCGACAAATAAACACCCTTTTTTTTTTAAATGGCGAGAATCGACAAAATTTAGTGCGATATGTAACGATAAAAGCACAACCATCACTAATGTGTTGTATTACACATGGTACACCAATAAACAGACGACATTTTTTTCAACAGAAAGCACCGACATGATTCAGTGTAATATGGAACTATAAAATCACCGCCATCGCTGGTGCGTTGTATTACACAGGGTGTACAAAAAAGAAACGTCATTTTTTAAAAAGATGGATAGGGTCGACGGGGTTTGGATCTGATTCAATAAGTGGTCCCCTACTTTACATGGAAAAATACACAAACCCATTAAATCTAAAATTCCTAAAATGAAAAACCCTAAATGTGAAGTGGTAAAGAGAGTTAAACCCTAAGGTGAAATTTGGCAGTCACATAAATAAGAAGAAGCAAGGGTTTAAGGTAAGTATTGAATTTTTTTTGTTTTTTGTTTTTCTAAATTTCAATTAAATATAAATAGGAACAAAGATTGTAAAAACATTTACTAGTAAAATCAATAGTAAAATTTTTATTATGCAGGGTTTTTAAAATATTATTATTTTTTTTCTTCTGAATTTTGAATAAATCTAACAAAAATTGTCAAAAAAATTAACAGTAAAATTTAAAAATTTTTCTATGGAGGGTTTTGAGTGAATCACCATACCTTTCAAATTATGATCTTTCTATGGTTCCAAAATATTTTATTGCTCCACAATGCTCCTAGTATGTGTCTATTGCAAATGATCTCTCTTTTAATTAAACCTAATAGAAATTATAAAAAAAAAATACTAGTGAAATCAACAATAAAATATAAAAAAATTACCATGTAAGGTTTTGAGTGAATCACCATACCTTTCAACTTATGATCTTTTGAATAGTTATGTTGTTCCAATGTATTATGTTGTTGCGCAGTACTCCCAGTATGTCTCTCTAGCAAATCTTTCCCTTGAAATTTTAGGAAAAATAATGAAATAGTGAATAACATATTACTATTTAAAAGAGTTTATGAAATTATATTTTGAAAAATCAATTGTAGCTCATTTTTCAATTTGAAAAAAAAATCACTTTTTTTTTTTTTCATTTTTTTCAAACATTTGTGTGTTAGATAGTAAACAACACCTGTGCATTTAAAAGTAACGTGCACTGATTATAAATTATTGGAGTGCTAAATTTTTTAAACGCACCAGCATGACAGAATTCATTTTTATTTTTATTTTGAAATCTTGGAAACAATGCGGTTATTATTTTAACGTAACGATGTGTTTTTTTTTATTTAAATGCATCGGTGCAATATTTGTTATAAGAGCACCAACATGATAGAATTCCTTTTTATTTTTGAAATCCTATAAACATGTGTGGATTGGTGTTGTTTTTATTTAAACACATTGGTGTTGATTGTTTTAAAAGAGCACCTGTATGATAGAGTAATTTTTTATTTTCAAAATCTTGGAAATCGGTGTGGTTATTACTTTAACGCACTGGTGCAGTTTTTATTTAAACACATTGGTGTCATTATTTTCATAAGAGCACTGATATGATAGAATTCCTTTTTTTAATTCTCAAAATCCCGAAAACATGTGCGTTTATTATTTTGACGGATCAGTGTGTTTTTTTATTTAAATGTGTCAGTACATTGGTTTTATAAGAGCACCGATATGATAGAATTCCTTTTTTATTTTCAAAATCCTAGAAATCAGTGGAGTTGATATTTTAATGCATCAGTGCTTTTAGTATTTAAACGCATCAATGTTCTTAGTTTTGATAAGTGCACCATTAGGGTTTAAAATATACCTGAAATTATATTTTCACATAAAATGTCATATTCATCTCAAATTATCCTTTAAGACGCATCCACGTGAGTTAAAGTAGTTCATAGTATGCATTTTTCACTTAAAGTCGCCTTATTCTTGAAAAATGGTTTGAAAACTATATTGAAATTCAAATTGTGGGTATACGGTTCTCGAAATTAATTTTAGGTATTTACACAAAAAATTATTGTTGATTTTGCTCAAATGCGGGGAGAAAATAACATAACATCAAATGGTCAATTCTTCAAATTCCAACTCATTCCATATTGCTCAAATTCCTTCGTGGAGTTCTACATTTCCATCTCCAGTAAGTTCAGATTTTATTTATATTTTGATTATCTAATTGAGTTTATTTATTTCTATCCATGTCAATTTGAATAAAAATGTATCCAAATTTGCAAGATCTTGATTTAGAATCGAGTTCATATAAAAAAAATATTTCACCATTTCAAAAATGTTTGAAGCTCTTATCAAGAGCAACATATCACAAGCAGTTGGTAGATGAAAATGGATAGCCGCTTCACCCTGCCAATTGGAACATGTCATCTTCCAGCTGCAATCCTGGGTCAATGATGATAATAATTGTTTGGTATAATGTAATTTCAACAAACCAATTGTATTGTGCTTACTGATATCATTAATGTACAAATGTTCAATAGTTTTTGAAATTTTGACTCTAGTGACGATGAGCAATCCACCTACCATCTTCTGTTGCATCCCACTACAATTAGAGTTTGGAGATTTCTATGGTGAGGATTTTGGTTATGAGAATTCAGAACTTCCACAGTATTCATTTTGAGTTTTCGACATTTCGAGTCAATATCATGACCCATCATCAAGAAAAACCTGGAGACAAGACAAGAGAAATGGAGAGATATATAGGAGAAGGATGAGAAAAAGAGAGAAGAGAGCCAACTAGCACCTTGACCTAAAAAGGAGAAATAGGTTATTTAATGAATATTTCAATTATTTTATTTTTATTTTATAATGGTAATTTTTTGTTCATATAATGTAAATTATTTATTTAATAAAGCTAAATATAACTATTCTTATTATAATTTAATATTACTTTTATAATTTAATGATCAAATTGTAATAATATTAAAGTGAATAATAAATTAACTCCATTTTTCTATTATAATTTAATGATCAAAAATACTAGATACTTTTTTAATTCTAGCAATAATTTTAGTTTGAATGGAGAGGAGAGTTTTAATTTAATTTATTTAGATATTAGGGATCTACTAACTATATAAGTAAAAAATCTAAGGATTTTCGAAAGGTAAATTTTAATTAATCATCTTATGACAAAATACCTAGAGCTAATCTTTATGTTAATATTCCTCAATTTATTATTATAACAGTTAATAAGAAAGATCATAAGTTAATAAGATGTTTTGTTATTAATATGTGGGGTTTATTGGGTTAATAAAAAGAAAAGGGGGTTATACTATATTAGAGGTAATTAATATGAGGTATTATTATGATTAATAATGAATAGCCAAGGTAAGTTGAAATAAGGGGATGATGAAAAGGTTGCATTAAGAGCAAGACTCGGAGATGAAGCATACAAAGAATGATTGAATCAACTACTTATTCAATTCCCATTATGTCCATATTCACCAATTAGGAATGACTACATCAATAGTAGTTCTTCATCACAAGTTGGCAATGGTGGCAATCAAATAGAGGTTGCTATGGATGATTACTTATGGAATACAAATTTTATAGAGGTAATGTTGTTAGATGCATTCTGTAACGATGAGTTTAAGGATGATTCTCATATCATTGATACTTTATTCGAAAGCCTGAAATATGCTTCCACAACCCCTCTTTTTGGACCTAATGGCCAATCAATGTCTACCTAGATGGGGACAATGATGTTATCATACAACTTGAAAGCAAAGTTTGGCATGTTGAATGAATGTTTCTCGGTAATATTGAGGTAATTGGCCTACATGATCAATCAAGTCCCTTATATTTTGAGAAATCTTGTCACATAATCAACATTAAAAGTGGTCGGTTTTATGAATGTTAAATATTGACATTCTACATTTATATTTCCCACCAACTACATGTTATTCAAAGCTAAGGTTCTTCAAGTGATAATGTATTTTGGGGTAGCTATAAAGAGGAAAATCAGTTGTTGAAAATGTTGGATGTTGAGTACATGTCATATCATGCATGTTTGAATTATTGTATTTTATATGGAGAAGAATATTCAAACAAAGATATATGTCCAAAATGTGGGCATGGAAGGTACCGTAAATAAAAAAATAGGTAAATCACATGGTCCTCCTCATAAGATATTGAGGCACATGCCTATAATCCCAAGGATTCAAAGGTTGTTTCATTGCAAAGAATTAGCTATGTTGTAGGGATAACATGCGTCACATAGAAGTGAGTCAGGAGTTATGTGAATACCAACAAATTCAATAGCCATGAAGCCTATAGAAGATACATGGCCAAAGTAATTCAAGGATGAATCACGAAGTCTACAACTCAGCATAACCATGGATGGCATCAACCCATATTCCCTACAAAACACCAACTATTCTATTTGGGATGTAGTAGTGATCAATAAAAAAAACCCCCCATGGTTTTCCATGATGCATGAACATCTTATGTTAGATATTATAGTCCTTAGTAGAAGACAAGTGAAGAATATGGATGTCCACTTACAACCATTGGTAGATTAATTAAAGGAATTATCGGAAGGGATACATGTATATGATGTATCAAGACCCATCTCAACGGAGAGGAGTTTTACATTGTATGGCATATGTGCGTACACCATACATGATTATCCAAGTTTAAGAGTTTTCTCTAGTAAATTACATGCTTATTGATTTGTTTATATACATAAAAATATTGTTTCACATATTAATTTAATTTGTTGCAATTGTTTTGATCTTCATGATCACTAACATGCCCTGTATACAATAATTTTGCAGGTGTTGTAACAAAAGGGTATCATGGATGTAAATGTTGTGGACCTTCTCTAAAGGCTAGGTGGTTTGACCACCTACGAAAGCTAGTGTATGACTACTCCAGGGTATTCCTCCCATAAAAACACCCTTACAGAAGAGCAACATTTGCTTTCAATGGTAAACTAAAGAGAAACCAAAGGCCTGCAATAATGACACTAGTTGCATGGCTTAGAGCATATGAGAGAGAGAAGTAGAAGGAGTTTACAGAAATGTTTGAATCAAATGGGGATCCTATGTTTGATGATCCATAATTCTTCAACACCACTGTTGAGAAACTTCCCATTGGGATGAAAAAGAAATGTGTCCTTTATGAGCTCCCATATTAGGAGCATCTTAAGATTTACCATTTACTATATCCCATGCATATATTTAAAAATTGTTCATGTTCTTTATGGAGGCACATATCATCGAAAGAAAATGACACATTGGTTGTTAGGAGATAACTTATTTCTTCAAAAACTAAAAGAAACATTGGCCAAGACAAGAAACTAGAGGAGAGGTTGGTTCCTCTTGGTCTTTCAAGGAAGGCGATGTCCCTTGAATTTTAAAGAAAGATGATCTTTCTTTGGTAAAGGAATTTATAGTGGGTGTGAGGGTGCCTTGTTTATATGGGTATTCACTACGACATTGTTTCAATGTGGAAGACCATTTTTCGGGGTTGAAATCACATGACCATATGAATATTCTAAGATTACGTATGTCAAAAACATGATTTTCTATTTGTTATTATTTTCATGCAATAGGATAGTTTATAATTAATTTTTGTATTTACTGTCTACTTTGCAGTTTTGTTATCTTGTGCTCATGCATGGGTGTGTGAACCATGACTTCCCCCAAGACCTACAACGTGCCATATCTAAATTATATGAATTTGTATGTTGGATTGCATCAAAGGAGATTCATATGGCTAGCATTCCACAGTGGCATCAAGAGATAGTAGAGATTGTTTGTAGTTTTGAGAAGGAACTGCTAACGATTTTCATGGACTTTTAGGTTCATCTCCTAATTCATCTAGTAGATGAGGTTGAATTAGATGAGGTGGTTTCTTGTTGTTGGATATTCTTATTAGAGAGGCACATGAAGAAGTTAAAAGCTTTTATTCGATAAAGGGAAAAATCTGAGGGGTCTATGACTGAGGGGTACATATCGTATGAGTCTTTCAATTATGTCATTGAGTACATCAATTAGATTGAAAACACATCGGGTGCGGTAATTTGGGATGAAGACAAAAGAAAATGGGAGCTTCTTCAAACGATTGGAAAAAAGCGTAAGGTAAAGAGTAAGTGACTTATCATTTGTCAAATTTCTACACAGTAACTATTCACTTTGAACTTCATATTAACACATATTTGATCTCATATGTACTATATATGTTGGTTTGATTTCATCAGCGAATTCATAAATTGAAGTCATCAACAAAATCATTCTTTACAATTCGAAAGCGACACATTCATGGGTTGCATTGTACGAACATAAGAGGAGGAAATGGGATAGTGACAGGAAATAATTCATATAATTGAATAGTAGAAGTCTGCCTTATCCTGATCATTTAAAAGAAAATATGCCAATTACATGCCCTAACAGTTGGGGTTTTGATCAAGTTAGAGAGAAATATGGTGCATCTAGTCGTTACCTAGTTTTGAAGAGGATGTGCTAAACATAGGGATTAAGTGCACTAATAATCTCTTTCTGTACATTTTTAATTTCATAATGCACCTTTGAATTGTAGCATCTATACTTTATATTTTAATTATGTTTGAGCTATTATACACATGACATTGTGATTTTTACACTTTTTTATAGGTTCATTTGTTCCCATATATGTGGGCATATGGACATCATTTTCTCACGGAGGATGTCGATGATGGATGCATGACACAAGACTATGGAGTGGAAGTCAAGTTCCAGCAATCTACTCATGCTAGCCACCACAATCAAAACCTAATACATGGGATGTTAGGTTACGTTGAAAAGATACACGAGAACATTCAAGTGGACTTATCTTCATTCCAATGTGCTATTTTTAGGTGCATGGTGGAACACCTTTGATCAAAATAATGTAAAGGAAGATCGTGATAGTGGGTTGATATCTATCAACTTAGAAAGATATGGTATGAAGCTAGGGAGCCTTATGTTTTCCCCAAACACTACAACCAGGTTCTTTTTACCTAGATGTGTTGGACATGGATTGATGGTTCATATTAAGACACGACCCTAGATCAAAACATATTTTTGAGAAAAATTGTGTTATCATGCCAAGCGAGAAAGATAATCAGGGTGATAACAACAGAGAGTGATATGTACTTGTGTTATTTCATCATTTATACTATTGTTGTATGTTTTTGTTTTCTTTATTTCACTAACTGTATTGTTTTTATTAGTCTGATTGCCATTTTATATAACCGGTAAGATTCACAAACGTTTTTACACATTCTTTTGCAGTGGAAACATTTTTACACTTAAAACTAAGTATTTCCAATTGTGTAATTTATAATTTAAAAATTAAAATTTTAACATATTTGTTTAATGTATTTAAATATAATTTAAAGTAGGCTTCTTCTATAGGATTTCGATAAACATCAGGATGGATCAAAAGATTGTAATTCTAAGCATGAGTTATAAATTTATAACTATATTAAGATATCAATCTAAATGTATTCATATTATCTCGTTTCTCAAATGACATTGTGAGTATCAATCTAAAATAACTCACAAAGGCATAGAGAAATGGAGAAGGAAAATCATATATGTGTTATATATGTGTACTAAAAGGCCCACTGCAACCATCATCAAAAGTTTCCAATATAGTTAAATTACCTCTCTTATTTTCACTATGCAACATATCTCCATAAGCTTTAGAGAAAATTTCAGCCTAAAAGTGGCATCTTAAGGAAAAATGATAAAATAACATGAAAATAATAAAATAAGAGTTACGAATTTTGGAGGGAAAATAAGAAAACTTTGTTTTTGTATTGTATTTTTAGCTTAACTCCTCATAGGTTTATTCAAAGTGTAGACACTCGTTGGATGCAAAATTAAATTATATATCTAATGGATACCCATTATGCATATTTTTGAGAACACCCACATTAATAAAAACTAAAGATACATTAAAAAAGTGTGTTCAACACATTTTTTTAATGTATTTCCAATTTTTATCAATGTGGGTGTTCTGAAAAGTATGCATAATGACTACTCGTTGGATGCGGAAGTTAAATTTGCATCCAATAAGTGTCTACCCTTAATATTTGATTAAACCTATAAGAAGATAAACCAAAAATACAATTAAAAAAGTAATTTTTTATTTTTTATTTTTTTTTGCCCCCTCCAAAATATTTACATGTACCTCTTTCTAAATTTAAAGGATTTTGATTGGTTTACATATTATGTACATGAAAATTTCATGGGCACTTCTAGGTTAAAATTCCCTCTAATGTATAAATGCAGTTTAAAACACATTGTACATTATCTATGATAATAAGGATTCAAGGTGACAATCCTTCTCAAATAAGAAAATGAGAAGAATATAACAAAAATGATAAATTAGGGAATTTAGAAACAACATTGAAGATTTATACTAGATTTAGTTTTTATTGGTTTATTAATTAGTTCACATGTTTTTTCTTCAGACTTATATCAAAATCAATATAAATCATGTAGTGATAAATCTATGAGGACTTTAACAATGAAAAGATTGTGTATTAATATGTCAGATTAAATTCTTGACATGAGAGGTAAAGTCATGTTTACTATATATAAATTCCAGCTCTTGCAACATTATGTAACTTAAAAGGAGTTCTTATGCATGTATAAAATGTTGATTATGTCTTTTTATAAGAAAACCAAATAGACTTTACATGGATACATGAGAGGTTTTAATTTTTTCATCGTGGATAATGGAAGAGTTTTGACTTTTCTTTTCAATGGTAATTATAAATAAATGTTGAATTAACAAATATTTTGTGGCTAAGAATTAAATGATAAATAATGTGATGAAGATTAAGAGTCATTTGTTTGACTCTCTAATAAACTTGGTGATGCATTTTTCTTTCCTATTTAGATTATGTAAAATAAATATCTATTTTTATGTATTTATAAGTAAATTATATAAAGTAGATATGTCTTTATCATTGTAAACATGATGTAATATTAGCTAGGAGAAATGTTAATACATGAATTTTAGTGACTATCTCATGATAAATATGTGGAAAAAATAATACTTCTTGAGTTGTTCATTAAAAAATAATCAATATAATATTTGTCAAAAAGTTAAATCTAATATATTATGATTTTGTATTATTTAACCTCATATTTATTATTAAAAAAAAGATCAATTTAAAACAAAATAGCAAATAAAGAACCAAAATAGCACCAAAATGTTATATCTTTATTACTAGAAAAAAATTCACTTGCCTCTTTAAGGGAGAACTTCTAGTAGAGCAAATCCCCGACTACAAGTAACTTCATAAGCCTTATTTTACATTTCTTGATCCTCATCTTTAGAGAAAGAAATTTCTAATTTAAATTGGTAAGAGTTGTTATAAATATTAAATTTAAATTGCTTGAAACTCTCATAACTTTAGTGATCATTTAATTCTATTAAAATAGAACTTTTTAAGTTATATTAAATTTAAATTAATCATAAAGAAATTGACTTAAATTTTTCAAATTTAACAATAGATTGAATTTTATAAACCAATATAGATACATCTTAACAACAGATTTACAAAGAGCTGAGAGGGATCGAATCTCATTATATGAAAATCTCTTTTTAGAATGCAAAACTTGAAAAAAGATGTAGATGTCAAAAGATTTAATATCTTTTAGTGTTGCATAAATATGTGATTAAGATGAATCTATATTGGTTTTTTATCTCTGTATATAAATCAACCATAGTGTACTTTTTCATTGTTTAAATTGTAATTTTGAATAATTTATTATTAATAATATTATTTTATATTAAAAATTGAATGAGTTGCACATTTTAGTCTTATTAAGAACTAACTAAATTATTTTATCTTTAATTATTTTTTTCTTATGAGTATTGAAATATTTTAACTATTTAGGTTAGAATGAATATGTATGAACTATATAAGAAATAAAGAAATATTTATGGTAATTGTACAATTATAATTTCAACCATATTAAACTTTGTAATTTATAAAACTATCTTTGCATTTTTTAAATTCGTTTTGCATGTAATTTCATATATAAAATTTTGATATAACTTCACCAATACATAATCTATAATAAATATTTTTTCATAAAAATAAACATCATTATGATAACCATCTAACAAACATAAACATCATCTAAAATACACATTTAAATTCGCTAACATCATCTAACTATATACACCTCTCGCACATATAAATGTCATTAGCTAGAACACAAATCTAATAATTTAACAGAGCATCATCATCGTGATCACATCTAACAAAACACAAGCATTGTAATTTAACATCGTCACCACACGCATCCTCAAATATACATATCATGTCAAATAATTTCTATCACATACACATCTATCTGCAAGCACATTAAATGAACATATCTAACATGGCCTAAGAATATACACATCAACACCAACATATAAATTAATTACATAAACATGAACAAAAAAGTGCACCATATATATATATTATATATATATATATATAATATATATATATATATATATATATATATATATATATATATTCAAATAACTACTAATAAAATATTTGAAACAATAGACGTAGTAGTGGAAGCTTGGTATGTAGTAGAAGACGATGGATGGTTAAGTACTGCCTCAATAGTCGAACTATGAGGTGGAGGCGAAGGTGGTTGGTCTGCTCTATCATGAGAAACATGAGGCATCACTGCCAAAATGGGTGATCATAACGTGAATGATGAGTACATAGAGTACTACTAGAAGGATCATCGACACCCTGACCATGATCCAATGGGGTCGTACTACCAAAAGTGCCATCACCACCCTTCTCATCATGATCTAATGGAGTAGCACTGGGTGAATACTCAATGTGACATATATGTTACATGCACATACCTCCTCACTTCTAGTACCCTAGGAGCTCTGATGATATGACTCATAAGACTCATCATATCATGCGGAAAATCCATCAAGAGCTCCAGGACCCTAGGATCTACCTTGATGTCTCGAGCCCTCATAGGGCAGACTCCCTCATCAACCAAAAGTATAGAGAGACAGTAGCAGTACTCCATCTAGAATCAAACACCAGCCTTATGCACTTGCATGCCTGCACCCCTCTGCATTTGAGGACGTGCCTCACCCTCTAGGGCCTCACCCATCTCCGGATATCCCTTCAGTGGGGGACAAGGCATGTCCCCAACAAAACTACAGATGTTTACAATATATATAGTACACAACAATATTTAGAGAATTTCACTAAACAATTTAATAAAACAAGTTAAAGAATGTGTTAGAATAAATTTTATTCTAATTAATTAAGACAACAAAATGAAACTAGATTAATTTAAAGAAAACACTAATATTACAGGCTCACTCGATGAGAAGAGGATGTTGGGACATTGTCTCCAATCAATCCTCGTTTACATACACAACACCAAGACAAACATGTGGCCATGCTCACTAGCTAGCAGCCCCAGTGCCTTAGCGAAATTCTTGGGCATAATCTCGCACCACATACACATTTGCACCTCAGTCATCGACCTAGGAGGGTGAGTCAAAAGTAGGCTTCGTCTTTGGAAACCTCTCAAAAAATAAACAGAAAAGATCTGAAGTGAAAGGGAAGTTCTCCCTCCCATGTATCATAGCACGACATCTATCTAAAGCCCTATAAAACTGCTGCAAAAAAAGGGCAAACCATTTGATACATCGTGGGTTTTGCACCAAAGAATCGACATGAAACAAAAGAGGGAAACTAGTTCATTTCCCATCACTAGTATAGTGTGAAATGGTACTCATTAATAGTGAAAGGCACCTAACCTCCTGTGCACCAAAAGAAGGAATCCTTAGTTGTCCACCAGACACCTAAAAATTTGTTGCACCCACTACATGATCCCCAACATATCTCTGAGAGTAGGCAAGTTGAATCTCTTCTACAACACCATGGGGGACATCAAGGAACTGGGAGAAATCCTCCCCTCTCTTAGATAGGCTAGTGATAAAATATATGTTCTCCTTAGAGGGTCTATACCACGTGTTACAACTGATAGGGAAAGATTGTTAGTGGACATCCAATCGATAGATCAATTGTTCCAACAACCTAGAGTGCACGTTAAGGGGTGTAGCCTACTCATAGTACTTAAGGAGGTTTACATTCCTCAAGAGTGTCTTGGTTGTTGTAGTAATAAGGCGAGGGTATAAATATCTCTCCCTGATCCAAACTTAAACAGGAATGCAAAAAATTACAAATATAATCATAAATACAGAAATGCAGCAGAAAAACATTTATTTCATTAATAGAAAAATATTGAACTATGCTTACTAACAGAATGGAAAGAAGATAGCTCGGGCGATGGTAGCTTATCCCTGAGAAGAGATGTGGAGGCTACTTACCTCTTAATTGTGTTACAATGAGGCTCAAAGGCCTATTTATTATTGAGAAATAATGAAAAACCCTAAACATCCAAAAACCTAACCCTAGGAGATGAAGTGCTAAAACTGTGGGCCCCGTTTGGGTAAATTGGTACATCAACTTCTCGGCGTCGTAACTTTGGCATACGATTTATGTTTGGCTATCATAATACCTCGTTTCGAAGATCTCGAAGAGAAGGCCAAAAACAAGATAGCAAGTTAGATTAGGATGTTTTCAGTCTCTCCATTTTCTCTAAAAACATCGTTTAGGGCCTCAAAACGGCTCTGGAAATTCAGGACCCAAAAAACTACCAAAAATAGTAAACGATGCTACAATTAAGGAAACCAAAAAACTAAAAGAGATAGTGTTGGGGGTCCAAGTGGAATAGGCGAGTGGCCACCAATATCCACCTGGATCACTCCCTCTCTCATGCCTCCCATAGTTGAACCATATTATATTGGTTTACAATTTCTTCCTGCTCTTGTTATTGCCCCTCCGTTGACGTCTTTACTACACGATTGACATATAAAATACATTAGACTCATACATAAAAAAAAAAAAATTGAAAAATGTATTTATAAATATGAACATATAACTTTAAATTAAAAAAACAAAAAAACAAAAACAAAAATCATCTTGGTGCGCCAAATGTTAG
This sequence comes from Pinus taeda, assembly GCA_000404065.3. NCBI lineage: Eukaryota > Viridiplantae > Streptophyta > Pinopsida > Pinales > Pinaceae > Pinus > Pinus taeda. Next base: position 40,217 of record APFE030191562.1, read on the forward strand.
AAATTATATATTATAGAGCAATGGAACACATAAAATATTGTAGAAACACAAATACAGAAACACATAAAACAAGAGAGACACAGATATATGTGGTTCACCCAATTTGGGATATGTCCATGGAGAAACATCTAGTCCTTCCTTTTATATTATCCAGCAAAATGAAGAGATACAACCTACAATAGATCCGCTGTAATTTCCTCTTCACTCTCACATAGGCTCCTATCTCTCTCTCTCTCTCTCTCTCTCAGAATAATAATACACAATTGCAATACGATTCCCTCATATAAATTGAGGGTTTCCTTTTAGGGAAAAAACCCTTAAATTAACATAACTTCTACTGTAAGATCATCTACCTAATGAATGACTGAGATTGACTACAAAATTATAATAATTTACAATGCAATTTTCATCTATTTTAGCTTCATGGGGCGCTTCCCATGAACCCCTACCAAGGGGGAGTTCTTTAAAGTAATTTTCGCCCCCCCTGGACCCCCATTGACAATTGTCATACGTGTAGAATTTCCGCCATGTTTAGGAACTGGGGTCCAACGTGGCTAAGACCTCTAAATCAGGAATATAATCAAGCTCCACACCCAACACCAAAAAAATAGAAATGCACCAGAACTGATGCGCCACCAAAGAGGAAATCATTGGCCATAATGCGTACATCTAGATGACGCACCGCTTTTGGTTTGCATACATATAAACACATTGCTTATTTTTTTTCAACCTGGTTCATTGAGACAAAATTGTGCACCAATGCGTACATATAACATTTTCACACTAAAATAGGATATTCAGGTTATTGAATGCATTGAGCTATATTTTGTTAATATCATGTGAGCAGTGCATTTGGTAAATATAAATGCACCGAGAGTAACTTTTACCATACACACATAAAAACTATAGCTTTTCTTGGTGTGTTTCAATTTACCAAAAGCATTGAAAACACTACAGTGTGTTAAGGTCACACACTAGATTGTGGTGCACCCTATAAATTTACAGAGTGCACCACTACCGATGTGATCCAAACTTATCGAGCACACAATGTAGGGAAAAAAAATAATAATGGATTTTTGGACCTAATTTGCAATTCTAATCTTCTATAAAATTAAATTAGAGAGAAACATAGACATTCCCTAGATATTTTCTCGTCAGGGAGGCATAGTTGATAGGTAAATGAAAAAACAAATCTCACCACCATTTGACAAAATTTAAAAGCCACGCACTAAGCATGAGATGGAAGATTGGTGAGCAAGAGAAGCACCGATGATAGGGTGCTTGAGTGAGGCGAGAGTAGAATCATTGCTTTAGAGCTCTACAACACTACAAATGGTAAAAACTAAATTTACAGTTGGTAGTTTTTTTATTATTTAACCCTGTTCTGGTGTGTTCTTGTAACAACACTGATGTGTATGATTTCCAAGCATGCAACCTTTTTTTAAATAAAAACACTATAGCGATGCTCTTGGTATGTTCATACCAGGGCATTTGAATATATGAATAGCACTTATGTGTCAGGGGAATATAGCACTAAAATGGTGAAAAGAATTTTACAACTGAAAATTTTTAAATTTAATCTTTGTTTAGTGTTATCGAGTATATACATTAGGAGAATTTTGAGGTCTAAAATGGGCCTCCTAAGAAAAATGTACAACCAAAATAAACTTTATAAGAACCAATAGGATTCAAGATGATGATGCCAACCATGGGGGATGATTCACCATTTTTGGAGTAAATAAGCAAAAAGATTAAAAAATAATAAAATAATAAAACTACATTTTCAACTCATATTTTCAAGTTATCTCCCTAAGGTTTTACTCAAATTTCGAGCGGGAGTACTCGTTGCATGCAAAATTTAATTTCTCATCCAAGAAGTACCCATGTTGCATACTTTCGATGGACCCTACTACAAGAAAAATGAAAAATACATGAGAAAACATAATTGCAATCACATTTTTCATGTATTTCTCATTTTTCGTGTAGTAGGGTCCACCAAAAGTATGCAACATGGGTACTCCTTGGATGAGGAATAAAATTTTGCATCCAAAGAGTGTTTCTGCTCGAAATTTGAGTAAACACATAGGGAGATATGTTTAAAATACGAGTTGGAAAAAATAGTCTTTTCTTTCTTCCCTCTAAAATTTGATGATGTAATCAAATTTTATGTTATTATTTCCACTATTATTTTATAATATCCTTAGGAGGCCCATTTCAGACATCAAAAATCCCCTAATGATCATCAGTGCCTTGGTAGTTACACGTCGGGGCATTTGAATACATGAACAACATCGGTGCCTCATGGGATTGTAGCACCAAAATGGTGGAAATAATTTTACAACCCACTTTTTAAATTTAAACTTGATCTGGTATTATTGAGTAGTGTAAGCACTAGTGTGTCATTTACAAGTGGTGCACCATTATTTTTATTTGTATAAAAAATAACACTTCGACAATGCGCCACTCTCTATTAATCACTAGGGCTTTTAGTTCAATTGACGTCACCAACACTTATAATATAATAAGCGCACCGCTACTTTTAAGTTAAAACTCCACAATAATGCGCTATATTTTGAATGCATTGGATGTTAGTGTACTGGTTTATGATCACCTTGTTGTCCTAATATAGCACCAGACTGTGAAAAATGAATTTTACGATTGACTTTTTTTTAAATTTAACCCTTTTTAGGTGCTAATGAGTAGTATATGCACCGGTGCACTTTCAGTACTTAGCATATCATTATTTTTTTCTTTTTATAAAAATAAATTTTCCACATTGCACCATATACTATTAGGCACCAGTGCATATGTATAGTAACACACTAGTGTGTTAGTGTATTAGAGATGCACCATTAAAAAACATCTACTCTCCCAACTCTACTAGTGAACTCCACTACAAACGGATTTTTGAGCTATTTTTATAGAGGCTTCTGCAAAAACCTCTACTAGAGGGTCTTTTCCTTGTAGTGGTTAACACTCATGTGCTAACAAATACACCTATGCATACAACGTATAATCTAGAATTCGTGTAAAAGCCATAATACCCTCCTATACAATTTTTTTGATTCGAGTATAATGATCTATGATTCAAGGAACAAATGCCTATGTGTGTTTAACAGTCCATAGAGTTAGTTAAATCAAGTTGAAAGAGTGATGAATTGTGTTGACATAATATTGTAGTTGTTATGTCTTGCTACGATGGTTTATTTGTATGGTTTTTAGTGAAATGAAATAACTGACCCCTGGTGTTGTGGTATTGTTGAAGATTTATAATGATATTATGTAAAGTCTGCTACTACCAATTCAAAGTGACATTTTGTTAAGGTTATACAAATATCAAAGTATGTTGAGAAAGAATAACCTGTCTAAGAGTCTTATGTTATGGTTTTTCTACTAAGTCTTGAGATATGTTGCATTGAATACATTGTTGAGGTGTTGCTAAAACAAGAATTGGTCAAGTGTGACTTGATGACATAACATTCTTGTTATGTTATGTGTTTGTCAGAGTTACTTGAAGCTTATTCTGCTAACAATACTTTATGCATATTTGATTGGTTTGTATATTGCATTGAGAGGACATAAGTGATTGAAATGATACATGAGTGTGCCTAATGGTTAAGAGCATGAGTGGGCCTAATGGTTAAGAGCATGTGTTTCCTCCTAAGAGGTCACAGGTTCAAAACCAGAGGGGGCTAGAGTATGTATGCCTTCGTAGACTTAGCAGTCAAATCGCTGCGCGGAGGTGGGTCCCTTGTCCCACAAACAAGGGGGTCTCATACACCAATTTGGTGTCTGGCTTGGCTATGACCTTAAAAATGGATATTATTATTATAAATGGATAGTATCGTTGCCATTACCTTTTCCATATGATTTTGCTAGGGTTTAACAATGTTATTATTAAGCAGTTGTTTTCGTGAGCAGAGATGGTATCATCAAATGCCAAAGTCAGAGTTTGTATGTTGAGAGCCGAGGAAAGAAGTTCATACTTATGCTTGATCATTGCTAGGGTTATGTCATGATGAGGTTGTTCCACTGCTCCTAAGTGTTTTACAGTGCCTAGGGTTTGGCAAATGATGTTTTAATGTTGTTAGGGTTTTGACATCTTCACAATATACATGTTAAGAAGATTTATTTTTCTAGCAATTTAGCTGATATGATGCAAGTGCAAAGGATGCAAAGAACTTGTGTTGCTTGACTATACTGCTACTATTATGCTCATGTATGTTTTGATATGGTTTATGCCTAAACAAAACATACCAGGGTTTGAAAAGCAAGTTGTTGGGACAATAGTTTTATATGGAAGGGTTATATATGCTAAGAAGATATTGTATTATTTGATGTCAGTACTTGTATAGGTTTGATGGTTGTATTTAGCTACTAAGGGTTTATCAATTGTGTATAATTTTGTTATTTTTACAGAGACATGTACATGTCGAGACAAGTTTTTGGCATAATTATTTGTGCATGGAGAGTGTGGTATTGAGCTAGGGTTTGTTCCCTTCAACAAGAAAAATTGGTATTGTTGTTGATGACCTTGTATTGCAGATTGACATAGCCAACATATTTTTTTGATGTTATTTATTTTATTGAGCAAAAGTGGATCCAATCCAAAAATATATGTAATGTGGAATGCGTTAGGGTCCTATAGTCTAGGAATCATAGTGTTTACTTATCTTGCTATTCCATTCTGTAGGTTTGTTTGTAAATTTTAGCCTATGAATCATTGGGTGTTATAGTATAAGTGTTTCGATGTGAAAAAGATATTTGGATGTCATAGTATAAATGTTTCTATGTGAAAAGGTATGTGGGTTTCATAGGTTGTCATCCTCCATTTAAAAGGTTCATGTTATAAAGGGGTTTTTGAAACTAAAGTTGAATTTTGTAAAAGTCTTAAAGTCTAGAATCCATGAGAAGGTTATAAAAGTCATAATTTCCAAATGTGTAATCATGGAGTGACAAAGTCATTGAGGGTTCAAGGGGTCTTTTCATGAGGGTCTTATTTATCACAATTCAAAACCATGATAGACAATTAAATTTATATGGGTTTTTTAGTGGTGTACATCATCCCCATGTCACCATTCCTATGTCATCATTCCCTTGCCACCATTCATAATTCATCATTCACCATCATATACTCCCCTAATTTACCATTTATCATCATGTCACCCCTCAATTCACATCTCATCATCATGCCATTACACCCCCTAAATTCATAATTCATCATCATAATTCATAATTCATAATTCACGTGGAAGAAGGTCATTACACACCTGATGCACAAAGCTCCAAGCCACACAGTCGTTGCGCAACCACTGGGAAAACTGAGAACCACCATTATGGAGGTATGCAAGCATGAAGGGAGGACCTCAAAGGGTGTTACATCATCACCATGTCATATCAAGCATATATACACAATCATCCTTTCACATAACCATCTGCAACCATATCAACCATGGAGATCTATTATACTTTGTGCTCCGAAATTGATTGTTTTAGACATCATTTTCAAAAAAAAAATCTGATCGAATGTAAAATAATTTTGAAAAACTGTAAGAGGTTTTTACCAAGAATGGACCAAATTATGCACGGGTGTTATGATTTTGGAGAGATGCAACATTATTGGAGGCCTATTTTTCAAAAAATTAAATTCGATATTTTCCTCTTGTTTCAGCCATTTTTTTACGGTGATTTTTTCTAACAAATGGAAGTTAATTTTTCAAAACTAAAGGAGGTTTATGTCTATAATGGGCCACATAACAAAAACCTCTCTCATTTTGTGCACAGGTGTCACGGTTTTGGAATCCCAGGTGCCACTTGGTGATCCATTTTCCATAATTTCTTGTCGACATAATTCTAAAATTTGTTTTGAAATTTGATTTGTAAATTCGAATTTTGTTAGAATGGAATTTTGTTAGGTGCTATAAGGATGAATGAGATTTTTGGATTATCACTACAATCAGTTTGGAGCAGGAGCTGCTAATACAACTTCAGAGTATTTTTTTCTATTGCACAAATGGTGAGTAGTCAGTTGGGAGATCGACAAAGGCTAAGAGGATATCTCAGTGTTCTACAATAGGACAACACCATTTCAAACATATCTAGTTGCTCAATTTTTTCAAGAATGGTCTGCAACTATGTCAAGCTTGGATTTCACCTTGTTGTGCAACTATAATAGTCAGGCTTATTTTTGTGTTTTGATTATTTTTGGACCTTCTAAAATGATGTTGGTGATATGGATAGAAAGGAATGGATAGGGATCAAACAAGTAGATAAGATAAGGATGATTTTTATCAAAAAGATGTTGCAGTTTTATACTTAGCTTTATCTTAGTTTTTAGCTTTTAAAACATGATGTTTCTAAGTTGAGATGATTTGATCCTCTTAGTGGATGAAGGATACATTGTATCTAATTTCTGATTTTCCATTATGCCTAAATGTATTTAAACTGAACAAAACATGAGAAGAGGGTTCGAATTTAGGAGAAGGTATGTGTATGTATTTTCTTTTGTTGGAATAAAATTATCAGTGTAGTGAGTTTACCACTTGACCAGAGATTCTTGTGGTATGAATTTCAATATTTTGTGAACTTTCTTACGTGTATGTTCTTCACTGTGTCTTTGTTTCAATTTTTCACTTCTAAATTAGTTTTGAGATAGTTTTGTTGGCACGAAAGGGTCATCAGGGCGAGAAGACCCTGGGTTCAGGTGCAGAGAGCCAACAATGGTTCGTTGTAGTCTAGGTCAACGCCAACATTTTCACCTTACCCAAGGGGTAGGGAGTCTCACCTAAGGCGTGCCACAACCAGAAGTAAGAAGGGTTCATCGTGGATTCAAGGGAGCACCAACCGAAGCATCAACCGATAACAGATATATAACATTACACACATAGTAGAGATATCAGCATACCATTTAATAGACAAAAACTACTAAGTGCATGCATCTGACAGGATGTTTCAAAATTTTAAATAGGTCATCACATCATGTACACTTATACACATTATACTTCACAACAAGTCTGGACTTTCCTTTCTATCAATTCAACAATAAAACAGTACAATACATCTTGGCATTCACCACAAGTAAATATAAGGAATGCCTATTTACAAACTCATGGGTTTGTTCTCAATCTCAAAGGTCTTGCTTAGCTAAACTCCCGCCTTCTGGTATCAGACTTTCGCAACCAGTTATCCTCTCTACAATGCCAACTTCAACAGCCTCACCAACGAACCCCTCTTCCTTATTGGCCCTCTCCTTTTATATTTCTCTATATCGCCTGGACTGCCAGTTCCTGCTAAGCTATTCTTTCCCTTGGTTGTTCCTCCTCCTTCCTATCCGCTCGGCTGCCTTTGTCTTCCGCTGCCACCTTGTCGCAACCCTTCCGCAACTACCTGTTCCTGCCTTGCTGTCCAGCTGACTCCCCCGCAAGCTAATTGATGTTGCGACCCTTTTCCTCCTCGTTCTTTGGTCATCCAAAATTGATCAAAACATTTACAAAATTAAAACAAAGGCCCCAATAGGCCCTGACCACAATTCTTTGACTCGTCCCTGAGTTAATTCATTTTGACCTCGATCAACCCTGCTAGTATTTCCATGGGTTCTTGGGTTGGTTGTTTCACTGTCAATTGCATTGGTTCTGATGACTGCTGGGATGGTGCTCCTTTCACTTCGGCCAATTCTCACAAAGTGGTACCTGTTCCCACTACACTTTCCTCCTTCTGAGGTTCCCCCATTTCAAACGAAAGCTCTAACTCCGCAACAGTGGTCGTGGTTTGCTGCGTGAATTCTATGTACTTCTGAATGCCATTTTCCCATCTGACGAGGATTGTGTTAGCGCGTTGAGTGAATTCTTCGACCAAATTTGATGTTAACTCCGTTGGTCGTTGGCTTTGCAGGTTGACCCATTGTTGTCCGCTCGAGTCACAAACCTCTTTTAGAGTTAGAACCTGCCTCCGGACTGGTGGTCGCAGGTCTTTAATCACTTTCTTTGTTTTTGCAGACTCTTCCTCAATTTGATCAACTTGGGCCTGGATTGCGTCAATGTAGTCGTTGATCTGCTGCAAGTGGGAAGGGGCTGTACAGTCCTTTGTGCTGGCGAATAATGTCTATATTCGCTCTCTCATTGGGATTGTGAATTCTTCTATTATCTGTAATTGAAACTCTGAAATTTCCTTCATTATCTTGTGAGTTAAGTAGTCGGGCTTGATATGATGTTTCCTGAATAGGCCTTAGCAACTAATTACTCCAAAAACTTTCCCCATGTGTTCTAGCCATACTTTGTCACCATCGGCTAACCTGAACCTGACAACTGTGAGGTGGACTGGGAAAGGATAGAGTGGGCTAAATGGCATATTTATTTTTCTGTGATGGGGTTATTTATTAACTAAATGTGTGCTTAATGGGAAAAGTTTTTGTGGCTCCTACTTTGAAAGTAGCATTATTGGTTACTTATTATGGAAATGACTATTGGTCCAGCTGAAAAGGACGGGTACAGCGTGTGATCATAAAGACTGGAAAAAGTGCCTGCCTACATGTACCTTGCAGACTGTGACTACATGTGTGACTACTAATTCTACTTCTTCCCCCCCCGACCACAAATGGGTTGTGGCATTCTAAAATTATTGCCGCAACCTTATTGACATTCCACTATTTTCATGATAAAAGCATGACTCTAATTAGTTACTTAAAATAACTGACTAATTCTTATTACCTCCTACCTACTTTCGGGCTCATTTCCGAGACCCTATTTTACCTTGAGTTATATCTTGTGGAAGGGATTCAGGCATTCGCCATTTACCCATCCATGCAACATGACTCCATCCAGTTGTGGCAATCTCACTGCTCCAGAATCTCTGATCTTTGTAACTATAAAATGGGCCCAACCAGTGCATTTGCAGTTTCCTTGGGAATTTCTGGAACTTGTTGTCATATAGTAGTACTTGATCTCCAACTTCTAATGTCTTTTATTGAATTTGTGGAAAACCTGTGAGCAGTTATGAAACCAACGTTTCAGGCTAACTTGGTGAGTCCATCATCACGGCAATGAGATCGTATTTGAGAAGAGAGAATGAATTTCAGAACCTTATTAATAGTTATTAATTAATTTTTATTTTTTATTTTTTTC